>JBBPBX010070897.1:0-11758 GCA_038048925.1 Garcialebias charrua | reverse complement strand
TATATAAATAAATAAATAAAATTGAAATTAACAAATCTAGACCCCGACACACACACACCCGTCCCCAAATGTGCTGTTGGTGTGTGTTGTTGTAAAGTGCACATAAAAAGGAAAGAGAAGGAACAAAGGCTGGCGTTATACCAGTTTCCCCTCCACTCCAACTCTAACCCAGACCCTTATTGTCTAAATGCATAATTGTCAGTGAGCATAGGCACAGGGGGCGAGAGTGCTGTCATCCCGCCACCCATAACCATAGTATTCATTCCATTCCCTATATGTGACTTTTATGAGGATGTTTATGAGTGAATGTCTAAAGTGTATAATAAAATTGAGTCCCAGGTGGTTCTGAACAACAGAGATGTAAAAACTTTGTAGCACACCCGAGTCTCAAAATCCCTACATATATTGATTTGAGATGAAGAGGGCGGAGATTTCAACATTGACTGGAATAAGTCGACCCCCCTCTGTGATAAATTCAAGGAATGTTGCCTATCTCTCAATCTAACACAACTTATCGATTCTCCCACCAGACCAAACATAAAATGTCCCGAAAAATCTTCCACCTTAGATCTGTTTTTCACAAATGCACCTCACAAATTTCCTGGTATAGGTGTATTTGCTAACGTTTTGAGTGATCATTCCGTAATAGCAGCTCTTAGATCTACTAAACTTCCACCTGCTAAGCCCAGAATAATCCAAAAAAGGGATTTGAAACGTTTCAGTGAACAGTCATTCCTTTGGGATCTATCCCACTTTGACTGGCAACGTATCCTACAAATCAATGACGTGAACACCGCTTGGAACTATTTTCATGATAGTTTCATTTACTTTGTAAACAAACACGCTCCTTTCCGGCAGTTCAGGATAAAGGGCCGTGACAGCCCCTGGTTTACTCCTGAATTAGCTGATCTCCTGCACTGGAGAGATCATCTTTGGGCCGCAGCAAGAAAATCACACTCAGACACTGATTGGTTGAAATTTCGGCAGCTAAGGAATAAATGCACAACTGCCATTAAAGCCGCAAAACGTAACTACTTCTTATCTCAGACCTCCAAAAATCTAAATGATCCTAAAAAATTCTGGAAAACCATTAAATCTCTCTCAGGCACCCCCCAATCATCTGACCTCCCATCACAATTTCTTGTTGACTCTGTTCCTGTGTCAAATAAGCACGAGATCCTGAACTGTTTCAATAAACATTTTGTTGCTTCTAGTTCATTATTTGACACAGTTACAAACGGAAAATCAGCCACTTTATCTAATAATCAAACTTCTACAAATCAAATCCCTTCTACAAGTCAACCATCTGTTAATCACACCTTCTCTTTTTCTCCGTTCTCAGTCAGTGAGGTAAATAAACTGTTAAATGATCTTGATCCTAAAAAATCTGCAGGTCCAGATGAACTTCCACCTTATTTCTTAAGGCTGGCTGCTCATATCATCACAGTCCCTGTGACCCACATCTTTAATCTGTCCATAAGCCAAAACACCATTCCGGATGCTTGGAAAACAGCCTTTGTTCTTCCTTTGCTGAAGGGAGGTGACCCCACCTCACTGAACAATTATCGACCGATCTCTAAACTCTGCATCTTAGCCAAGGTTCTAGAAAAACTGATAAACTCTCAGATCAAAAATTATCTGGACTCATTTAACATCTTACCTCTCCATCAATCTGGTTTCAGGAAAAAACACAGCACAACAACTGCTTCTCTGAAGGTTCTGAATGATGTTGTTGAAGCATTGGATGCTAAGGACTATTGTGCTGCACTTTTCTTAGACCTGTCTAAAGCTTTTGACACTGTGGATCATAACATCCTGTGTCATAAGCTCTCAGAAATCGGTTTCTCTGATCACACCATCGGTTGGTTTTCTAACTATCTTTCCAATCGGAGGCAATGTGTTCAACATAACGGTACTTCTTCCAGCTATTTAACAGTTAAAAATGGTGTACCACAAGGCTCAGTTTTAGGACCCACTCTCTTTACAATCTACATAGCTAATGTAGGTCACTGCATCCCTGATGCATCCTTACATTTCTATGCTGATGATACAGTTGTTTACTGCCGAGCTAAAACAGTTGCTAAGGCTTTCCAGTTACTGCAATCCGCTTTTGACATCATCCAGTCAGATTTGTTCCGTCTCAAACTTGTCCTAAATGCTGATAAAACAAAAGGGATGTTTTTTTCAAATAGGAAGGCGGTTCCAGCAGATCCTCCTCTGATTTTATCTTCAAATGGTGTCCCTATTGAGTTTGTTGATTCCTATAAATATCTGGGTATCCTGATCGATTCACATCTCTCTTTTAAACTCCACGTGGAAAACCTAGTGAAGAAACTGAAAGTTAAACTGGGTTTCTTTTTCAGAAACAGATCATGTCTATCACTGAATGTTAGGAAACGCCTTGTGTCTGTGACTTTCCTTCCCTCCATTGATTACGGTGACATTCTCTACATGAATGCTCCTACAAGCACCCTGCGGATGTTGGATGTTGTCTATCATGGTGCACTAAGATTCATAACTGGTTGTGATTATCGTACCCACCACTGCACCCTGTATTCACTGGTTAACTGGACATCATTAACCTCACGCAGACTCTTCCACTGGTACATTTTCATCTTTAAATCACTTCTTGGTCTGCTGCCCTCATACATCTCCTCCTACATGTCTTTGCGTGAGTGCAGCTACAGTGTGCGCTCTCAGGACATGATTACCTGCAGTGTTCCGTCAGTGAGGACTGAACTTGGAAAAAGGGCCTTCTCCTACTCCGCTCCTGCTTCATGGAATATCTTACAAAAAGATCTGAAGCTCTCGACCTTGACTTCTCTAAATGGTTTTCAGAATCTGTTGGAATCCTGGCAAAAACCAATGCAGATTTGTTCCTGTCTTTGATTTTATACGTCTACCTTATAATGTTTTGCTAGTTTTTTGATACTTTGTTAAAAAAAAAACTTTCTTTTGTTTTTTTCTCTCTTTTGTTTTCTATTGTTTATTGTTTGTTTGTTTATTGTTTAAGGAAATTCTACCACTGCTGTTCATTGTTCTTTAGTTTTAGCAGGTCACTTTCGTAAATGAGCCCATGAGGTTCAAAATAATTACCTGACTAAATAAAGGTTGAATGGTTGAATGAATGAAAAGGTGCGTGGTGAGGGATGGGGAGAAAATATCTGAAGGTACAATGTTCCCACAGCGAGTCAGCTCCCCCGCTGACCCAACATACCCCCCCCCCCCCAGTTTGCAAAGGTCCACCCCAGGAGAGAGGCAAAAGAAACACCTCTCCGACCACCAGGCCATTGAGTCCAAGACCAGAGAGGGACACGGCCACGAGGGCCACCAACAACAGAACCAACAGCCCACATCCACCAGGGCCGCCACGACCCCTACGAACCGCAGTCAGCCCGCCGCCCAAGAAGACACAAAATCCCACATGGACGACACGGCCAAGAGCGCACGCCTATCCGCTGACAGAGCCAGGAAGCACCGAGAGCGTGCCCCAACCAGGGCGTACACACCGGCCATGCATAGTCCCAGACCATCATCAAGGACATCTACTTAGTCCCCACCCCAGAAGAAATACTACACCCACCCTTCATACTAACAACTTTCAGAACACATAACACACTAGACACCCAGGCTGGGTTAACCCGCCCCCTCCCATTGGCCACCAGTCACGCTCCCAGACACCCAACCCCCTGGCACATGAACCCCCAACCCACCAGCGAGCCGAGGGCCCCCGGCCAGAGCCGGGCACCAGAGCGCGAGCCAGCCCATAGCCCGGCGACCCGCCCGCCAGAGCTCAAGACCCCCGATCCCCACCAGGCCCAAGTCCGGGGACGACACGCCCCCAGAATCCCAAGCTCCCGGCGCCCACCCCGAAACCACCCCAGCACAGCCGGGTCACCGACCGGCGACCCATGACCGCCGCCACCGACCACCCGAGGGCCCGCATGCCGCCCCCAGCAGACATCCCCCAGAACCCCCCCGGTCCTCCCCAGGTCGAAGGCAGGGTCCTCCCCGCCCAAGCAGCCCCAACCCCCCGGCGCCCCAAACCCCAACCTCCCCCCACACCAGCCCCAATGCCCCACAAGGCCAGATCCCAGACCCCCCACCCTCACTACGTAACGGAGCCGATCAAAGAATGCCAAATAGATTGATCCGATGTGTCGGCAGATGCTGTTTCAAGACTAATATGATCTAACAGAAGATTTTTATACTGATTAATGCTAAGATTATTTTTATTTTTCCAATTTAGTAGTATGGTTTTCTTTGCTATGCATAAGGCAGTGAAAAGCATACAGGATGTATTTTTTTCTAGTATAACATCTTCAAAGATACCCAATAAGCAAACAGATGGAGAGAGTGGGATAACAGATATTTTGAGCCAAGTTTCAGAGATGTGATCGTTATCTCTGAAACTTGGATTAAAAAAAATCTGTTTTGAAAAATGACCTGGCAATCAATGAATTTAAGATCTATCGTTGTGATCGTAATAAAAAGGGAGGTGCAGTCGCTATTTACATCAGAGACTCTTTGGATGCCAGGATTGCATCTAAAAAAACAATCGCAAACCAGTTTGAGGCTTTAGCTGTGAACATCAGTTTGAAAGGAGGTCAGCCCTTAACTGTTGTAGGTTGTTATCGTCCCCCCTCCGCAACACCTGAAGCTCTATCCTCCCTGACTGAATTCATAGGAAATTTAAAACACAATGAGATTGTTATGGCAGGAGATTTCAACATTGACTGGAATAAGTCGACCCCCCTCTGTGATAAATTCAAGGAATGTTGCCTATCTCTCAATCTAACACAACTTATCGATTCTCCCACCAGACCAAACATAAAATGTCCCGAAAAATCTTCCACCTTAGATCTGTTTTTCACAAATGCACCTCACAAATTTCCTGGTATAGGTGTATTTGCTAACGTTTTGAGTGATCATTCCGTAATAGCAGCTCTTAGATCTACTAAACTTCCACCTGCTAAGCCCAGAATAATCCAAAAAAGGGATTTGAAACGTTTCAGTGAACAGTCATTCCTTTGGGATCTATCCCACTTTGACTGGCAACGTATCCTACAAATCAATGACGTGAACACCGCTTGGAACTATTTTCATAATAGTTTCATTTACTTTGTAAACAAACACGCTCCTTTCCGGCAGTTCAGGATAAAGGGCCGTGACAGCCCCTGGTTTACTCCTGAATTAGCTGATCTCCTGCACTGGAGAGATCATCTTTGGGCCGCAGCAAGAAAATCACACTCAGACACTGATTGGTTGAAATTTCGGCAGCTAAGGAATAAATGCACAACTGCCATTAAAGCCGCAAAACGTAACTACTTCTTATCTCAGACCTCCAAAAATCTAAATGATCCTAAAAAATTCTGGAAAACCATTAAATCTCTCTCAGGCACCCCCCAATCATCTGACCTCCCATCACAATTTCTTGTTGACTCTGTTCCTGTGTCAAATAAGCACGAGATCCTGAACTGTTTCAATAAACATTTTGTTGCTTCTAGTTCATTATTTGACACAGTTACAAACGGAAAATCAGCCACTTTATCTAATAATCAAACTTCTACAAATCAAATCCCTCCTACAAGTCAACCATCTGTTAATCACACCTTCTCTTTTTCTCCGTTCTCAGTCAGTGAGGTAAATAAACTGTTAAATGATCTTGATCCTAAAAAATCTGCAGGTCCAGATGAACTTCCACCTTATTTCTTAAGGCTGGCTGCTCATATCATCACAGTCCCTGTGACCCACATCTTTAATCTGTCCATAAGCCAAAACACCATTCCGGATGCTTGGAAAACAGCCTTTGTTCTTCCTTTGCTGAAGGGAGGTGACCCCACCTCACTGAACAATTATCGACCGATCTCTAAACTCTGCATCTTAGCCAAGGTTCTAGAAAAACTGATAAACTCTCAGATCAAAAATTATCTGGACTCATTTAACATCTTACCTCTTCATCAATCTGGTTTCAGGAAAAAACACAGCACAACAACTGCTTCTCTGAAGGTTCTGAATGATGTTGTTGAAGCATTGGATGCTAAGGACTATTGTGCTGCACTTTTCTTAGACCTGTCTAAAGCTTTTGACACTGTGGATCATAACATCCTGTGTCATAAGCTCTCAGAAATCGGTTTCTCTGATCACACCATCGGTTGGTTTTCTAACTATCTTTCCAATCGGAGGCAATGTGTTCAACATAACGGTACTTCTTCCAGCTATTTAACAGTTAAAAATGGTGTACCACAAGGCTCAGTTTTAGGACCACTCTCTTTACAATCTACATAGCTAATGTAGGTCACTGCATCCCTGATGCATCCTTACATTTCTATGCTGATGATACAGTTGTTTACTGCCGAGCTAAAACAGTTGCTAAGGCTTTCCAGTTACTGCAATCCGCTTTTGACATCATCCAGTCAGATTTGTTCCGTCTCAAACTTGTCCTAAATGCTGATAAAACAAAAGGGATGTTTTTTTCAAATAGGAAGGCGGTTCCAGCAGATCCTCCTCTGATTTTATCTTCAAATGGTGTCCCTATTGAGTTTGTTGATTCCTATAAATATCTGGGTATCCTGATCGATTCACATCTCTCTTTTAAACTCCACGTGGAAAACCTAGTGAAGAAACTGAAAGTTAAACTGGGTTTCTTTTTCAGAAACAGATCATGTCTATCACTGAATGTTAGGAAACGCCTTGTGTCTGTGACTTTCCTTCCCTCCATTGATTACGGTGACATTCTCTACATGAATGCTCCTACAAGCACCCTGCGGATGTTGGATGTTGTCTATCATGGTGCACTAAGATTCATAACTGGTTGTGATTATCGTACCCACCACTGCACCCTGTATTCACTGGTTAACTGGACATCATTAACCTCACGCAGACTCTTCCACTGGTACATTTTCATCTTTAAATCACTTCTTGGTCTGCTGCCCTCATACATCTCCTCCTACATGTCTTTGCGTGAGTGCAGCTACAGTGTGCGCTCTCAGGACATGATTACCTGCAGTGTTCCGTCAGTGAGGACTGAACTTGGAAAAAGGGCCTTCTCCTACTCCGCTCCTGCTTCATGGAATATCTTACAAAAAGATCTGAAGCTCTCGACCTTGACTTCTCTAAATGGTTTTCAGAATCTGTTGGAATCCTGGCAAAAACCAATGCAGATTTGTTCCTGTCTTTGATTTTATACGTCTACCTTATAATGTTTTGCTAGTTTTTTGATACTTTGTTAAAAAAAAAAAAAACTTTCTTTTGTTTTTTTCTCTCTTTTGTTTTCTATTGTTTATTGTTTGTTTGTTTATTGTTTATTGTTTAAGGAAATTCTACCACTGCTGTTCATTGTTCTTTAGTTTTAGCAGGTCGCTTTCGTAAATGAGCCCATGAGGTTCAAAAGATTTACCTGACTAAATAAAGGTTGAATGAATATTACATTTCAAACATTTAGACAAGTCTTCACATACCTGTACCCAGAACCTTTGAACGGGTGGACAAAACCAGAGTGCGTGAATATAATCATCAGGCATATTGCCTTTGCACTGTGAGCAGTTGTTAGATGGTGTAAAACCCATCTTAAAATTCACTGACCTGTATAATGTACTCTATAGAGAACCTTATATTGTATTAATTGTAAATTGGAGATTCTAGTCAATTTAAATGTATTTAAAGGTTCAGTATGTAGCTTTTTTTATAAACATATTTCTTCTCTCTGTCACTATTTTTTGACAGAGTGATGTTAAACAGGTAATCTTTGAGCAATACTATATTCCTCTGGCGTCTCCCGGTGGTTAAAATAGCATTTATAAAAACCAGAGCGGCCCGTGTTTAACCAGCCAATAAAAACAGAGTTATTTTCATGAACGAGCTCCCCCCGCCCTCCCCCCGCCTCTCCCAGCGGCAGCGCGCAGCCGCGCACGTTCCCGTCTCAGTAGCTGTTTCAAAATGGCGGAGGTGGGTAGCGAGAGCTTTGGGTGCTCAAAGGATTGCAAAGCGATGCAGAGTTAGCAACATTTCTGCTTGAAAAGTAAGTGTCTTTGCTTGAATCATGTGTTACAGGCCCAGCCTTTACCTAGAGAGGGTGGTAGAGAGCTACGAGAGGGGCGGGTAGAAGAAGAGAGTGTGTGTGTGTTAGCTTGAGAGCCTGTAGCTGTGCAGTTTGTGCGTTGTGGTTGTCGTTGCCATCAAGAGGAATAAAGTTCAGCAAGCTTTCATCTGCCTCCTTGTTTTGCCGCCAGCAGAGCAGAATCTATATGGGTTTGTTACCAGCCAAACGAGCTGAAATATAACAAAAAGGTAACACATGTGATAGCGCAAATGCCATGATATTATCTACAACAGGCTAAAACCGTTTTCCGGCCTACAGCTGACGTGATGCTAATGGCAGCAGCTAACTCATTCAACCTCAGTATTGTTTCGATACGTACATTTAGTTATCCTAACTTATTGTATTGTGGATCAGCATGCAGATATGATGAAAGTACTGTAACTGCGCTGTCTGTGTAAGAGAGGCATGATCACAACAACTAGCAATTAGCATATTGTCTGCAGATCATTTGGTGTTCAAAATCGAAAAGTCTGTTAGTTCTACTACACAATAAATGTTGTTGATGCATACATGTCAACCTCTTTGGACGTTTACCTGTATAAAGGGCCTCAAAAATCATTAATTAATTTTTTTTTGGGGGTGTGGCTAGAGCGCACGCTATGGTGTAGACGCACCTGCTCTGAGCTCCCAACCAATTCTTACTATTCAAGCAATATAACGTTTCTAATTTAATTGCATCAGCTAGATGGTTGTATACTACAATCATATTGTGTTTGTGTACTCATGGCTACCAGGAGAGAACAAAAACTGCAGAAAGCAAACGCGGCTGCCGGCAGAGACGCAACTGATGACTCAGCAGAGCCAACGCCCCAGCTGTCAAACACAGAGACATCCGCTATTCTTTCAGCAATAACTGATTTGAGTAAGAAGATGGATGACAGATTTAACAATCTGGAGGCTTCCCTGCAAACTATGCAGGTCACTCTGACTGTCCACGAAGACCGGATTTCTACTTTGGAGGCGACCTGCAGCGACCGTGACGTCACGCTGTCCCAGCTGAAACAACACTGCGCGCAGCTGGAGGAGAATCACAAACTACTCCAACACAAGATCGTCGACCTCGAAGCACGCTCTCGGCGTCAAAATATAAAAGTGGTGGGCTTACCAGAAAGAGCAGAGGGTATCAACCCTGTAAACTTTTTCGCCAACTTTCTGCGTGACTTGCTGGGACCGGCTAACTTCCCCACCACGATAGAGGTTGACAGAGCTCACAGGCTGGGACAGCCCCCGGACGCCGGAGCGCGTCCCCGAGTCGTGATGGCACGGATTCACAATTTTCAAACTAAGGAGAAAATACTGCGGCTGGCACGTGAGAAAACCCCTCTGACATACGACGGGAGACGGATTTTCATCTTCCCTGATTTTCCAGCAGAGATAATTAAGCAGCGCCAGCCATTTGAGGAAGTGAGGAAGAAGCTGAAGGAAGCTGGGATGCGCACTGGATTTCTCTATCCTGCACGGCTCAGAGTTTCTAAAGGTACTGATATTAATAAGATCTTCAACACCCCAGGAGATGCTGATCGCTTTCTGCTCAGCTACCAGGCCACAGAGGAGGGGTGACAGCCGAGCACGTGTCTGTTTGGTATGCGTTGCCTAGGTGACAACAACAATATGACGTCACCTTGTGACAAACAGCTGAGGTACAGCTGAGGCACAGAATTGTCGGTGTAAAGTTCTGGGTTATTATTTAACAATATATAATTTTTTATTTTATTTATTTATTTAGTCCTTACACCAACATCAGGTTTAATTTTGATTTTTGTTATTGAAATGTTAAAATAAAGTTTATGGTTAGTTATCGGATGGGACATTATAAAGTTTTGTAAGTTGTGTATCTAGTGATATTACTGGTTAAGTTTAACTAGTATAAGACCCCTGAGGACAGTATGTCAGGATTGTACCTCTCACTTTGTTTGGGAAAGTGGGAGTTCGGGGTGGGAAAATGTAAGTTCACTTTATGTGTTTTTCTTAAATTTTTATTTTTCTTATTTGTATTTTGGGCAATTCATAGTGTTACTGTCCACATAATTCAATTTCCAATTGTTTATGGCACCTAGAGGTAGGAAAGAGGGCATTAACTTGGTCAGTTGGAATGTCCGCGGCCTAGGGCAATCAATCAAACGTGCTAAGGTATTTGCACACCTTAAATCATTGGAGGCCGACGTGATGTTCCTTCAAGAGACTCATATCAGACCATCTGAACAGAAATCTTTGTGTTGTAGATGGGCAGACAAAATATATCAGTCAACATTTTCCAGCAAAGCTCGTGGGGTTGCAATTATTATTCGGAAAAACATACCTTTTAAACATATTTCAACACTTTGTGATCAGAATGGTCGATATATCATTGTAACAGGTTATCTTTATTCTACTCATGTAACATTGTTAAATATTTACGGACCCAATATTGACGACCCAGCTTTTTTCAGAAAAACCTTTGAAAGGTTGTCTGACCTTTCAACCACAAATTTAATAGTTGCTGGAGACCATAACGTGATACTCGATCCCTGTCTTGACAGGTCAGCTAGCAAAATAATCAGTCCCTCTAATGCTTCTACTGTTCTAAACAATCTTATTGCCACTAATAACTTGGTTGACATTTGGCGGCTCCAACACCCGACAGATAGAGAGTACTCTTTTTTTTCTAATAAACACAAATCATATTCTCGTATTGATTATTTTTTATTGGATGCTAAAATCATATCAAATGTAATAAACACTAAATACCATAATATTCTGATCTCAGATCACGCCCCCACCTCAATAATTCTTAACTTCAATAAACCCAGACAGTACTCTTCATGGCATTTCCACCCTTCTCTGCTGGCAGACGAAAATTTTTGTAAGCATATGTCGGAAAAAATTACAGAATATCTTGAGATTAATGACACCTCAGATGTTACTGATTCAGTCCTGTGGGAAGCATTCAAGGCTGTTCTACGAGGCCATATTATTGCATATGAGGCGGCTTTGAAAAAATCAAGCAAAACTCGTTTAGAAGAAATTGATTTTGAGATCTCACAACTAGAATCATTGTATAGAAGCACAAGTAACTCTCAAACACTACAAAATATTCTCAACCTTAAATATGAATATAATAACATTTTATCACGCCAGGTTTGTGACCAGATCTTACGACTCAGGAGGCAGTATTTTGAACTTGGGGACAAACCCCATACACTTCTAGCTCGGCAGCTTAGGGGGCAACAGGCCAGTAGAGCTATTCATAAAATAAAATCTCACTCAGGAGTACTCCAAACTGACCCAAAGCTGATAAATGTTCGATTTAAAGAATATTACGAAGAGCTTTACAGATCTATGTCCACAGGTGATGTGGACAACTGGTTAAAAAATGTAAACATACCGAAGCTGGATGAAGCCTCTCGTGAAGCCCTTAACGCAGAAATATCAACAGCAGAAATATTTAATGCAATCAGATCGATGCAAAGTGGGAAAAGTCCTGGACCAGATGGAATTGGCATTGAATTTTACAAGAACTTTGCTAATCAAATTGTTCCAATTCTACATAGAATGTTTTTACACTCAATAAAATCGGAAGGCCTCCCTCCAACCCTATATGACGCCAATATCTCATTACTGTTGAAGCCGGATAGGGATGAAACAGAGCCTTCATCATATCGTCCAATTTCCATGCTT
>JBBPBX010070896.1:5385-18466 GCA_038048925.1 Garcialebias charrua | reverse complement strand
TTCAAACTCCGGCTGTGATAAATACTGTATGCTGAGGAGTGTTTTAGAAGTTGAAAATGCAAGGTAGGCTGTTTTTATTGAATTGATTATATGTAGGTTAGCCAGAATACAACAGTGCAGTCTTAAATCAGGATTTCATGATCCACAGATACAAACATCTTTCTTTATCTTTTATAAATATTATCATTTTCTTTATTAGTTTAATTTAATTGGTTTAGTATTAGAAATATCATCCTGCTTTAACAGCAGGGTGTGCCAAGACACAGATCGCACAGTTCTTAAGCTAACAAGACCATTAAACTTGTATGTATTGCAATTAAGTTCTTTGGTGTAGCTTTCAATCAAACTGCTGATCTTCTGGGACTCTTAGCTTTGCAGTTTCAAAACAATTAGACTAAAAAAACTGGAGCACAAAGATGCAATGAACCGGAGCAAGAGAACCATAGTAACAATTAAGCAGACTGTTCATCCATCTCTTTGCAGTTTAACATCCAACACTCGGGAGAGTTGTGGAACTAATTCAATGAATTGTGTTTGACAGGAGGCGTCTTATTTCACCTTCCGGTACTAGTTCTGATTCAACAAACTCTCTGATATTCTTGTTTGAGCCTTTTCTGTTAAAACCTGTAAGGCTGTTGAGAAGCTGATAAAAAGCTGAAATACAAATACTGTAAAAGCTTTACGGAGCTAAATATGTTGTCACTTGTTTCCAGATGCTGCATCCAGTATTTAATTACAGCTATCTTTTCTTAAGACCAGTACAGATGTAGAAACAGTGAAGTGCCATAGGGTGACGCCATTAATGGAAATCTGTAAAATTACATTTGGGCACTTCAGCATTTTGACACTACTACTGTACCATGTTCTTTGAGCTGTACGCGATACAGCCAGGAGACAGGAGCAGACAAATATATTTTTTTTAAAGAAGCAAAAGTTGCTCACTGTAACTAAAGTTTGCCAAAAAAACTCTTTTCAAACACTAAAAATAATTAACTGATTGTGGGGTGAAAGATGGATGAGTTAGACAAAGCAATTTGAGATTCTGGCATCTTTGTAGTGGACAAATGATACATGAAAAGGGCCACAATCAGCCTGGGGACTGCTTGACGGCTACAGTATGTGTGTAAGGATATATGCCCACTACATGTGTTTGGGATGACGCTCGGCTACTACCATACCAAATTTTTATTATTTGCCTTCACTTAAAAACGCAAATCCCATGGAGATCACGGATCTCTTGCAAGGGAGGCCTGGGCCTGAAAGCAGCCCAGCATGCAGGTTTTTGAACTGTGGGAAGAAACCCGAGTACCTGGAGAAAACTCACCCAAACACGAGGAGAACAAACTCCGCCCAGAAAGATCCAGGTCCAAACCGGGGATTGAACCCAAGACCTTATTGCTGTGAGGCAACAATACTAACCACTAATCCATTGTAATAATAATAATAAATTATTAATGTGTTGTCATCATTGTATGTTTCCATTCAATGGCAAAACTGGCTCTTTGCATTTAACCCATCCACCCCCAAGTGGAGCAGTGGGCAGCTATTTAAAGTGCCCGGGGAGCAATTGGGGATAGGGTGTGCTGCTCAGAGACACCACAAGATGTGCAATGACTGGGGATCGAACCTGGGACTTTAGGGTCTCGGTTCGTACGGTTAAATTTAAACCTGATATCTGTAAAACTGAGTTAGGCTTTATTTGTGTTTGCTAAGGTTGCTCAGCTGTGGTGGTGATCCTAAATGGGACTGACTTACAACAGACGCACGACCAATGAACACGTTCTGAAAAAGTCTCAATAAAATCTGCCCATTGGTTTATGAGATATTTTGCTAACACAGAGACATACTAACATAGGCGCACAGATTGCTTGGCCTTTGATAGCAGGTGATTAAAATTAACAAAAAATGTTGCAGATGGTGTTTGACTCAATTTCTACAAGAAAACAACAAAGATTGCTGTGCTTGACTGGTCGTTCAAGTGCATTCTGGGATTTGTAGTTTTAGTGGTTTATGCAACTGTAGTTTGGTTGGAACACATCAAATTAAAAGATGCACCACAAAAGTGACTTCTAATCAACACCAGACAGTTTTCAGCTTGATCAGCCAGTTAACGCTCAAAAATACAATATTTTCCAAGTCAGTGAACACACCATGCATCAATCCATCCCTGTGTGGACATTTCTTTTAAAGTGTTTGAAGAAAACATGAACAGTAGGGCGTTCACAGTAAAAAGCAAAAAAAATCCACCCTGTTCCCACCCATCTTTTTTGTCGTTTGTCATTTTCTTGTACGACTTGTTCCGTTCTCCAGCTTGTTGTTCTGTAGTTTTCAGCTCTTGTAGCTCGACGTCAGCCTCCGTCCTGCTGCGTGCCGTCCCACAGCAGCTCAAAGCTCATTTAAAGGAGAAATCAAATCAAATCTCAAAAAATCGATATAACAAGAATGCCATTTAGTAAACAACACACAAACATACTTTGTATGCTTTTTTCAAATCAGTAGCTTATAGAAATAGTTTTTTTTACGTTTTTCCTGCTAAATTCCGAAGTGTACCAATTTCTGGAGGTCAGGAAGGAAATGACGCATATTTGAAGGAAATTACGCATATTTGTCCTCCGCGCTACCTTCCAGTCCTCCTGTCTGTCATTTAAAATGGAAGCAGAAGACTTTTTTGAATCCGAAGAAATGAAGGAACACCTAGTGGGGGTAATGGATTTACAACCATATCAGTTTGAACCTGAACAGACAGCTTGATCTCAGAAGATGAGGAGGATCATGGCCTACAAGACAACGAGCCCATTGACAGAGTTGGCAATGTGGAATGGTAAGAATTGATTCCCCACTCCAATATCACTTTAGTTTGTCAAAAACAGTTTGGTGATTTAGTGCATTAATGGGAATTTCTATCCTGGAAATCAAAGGTGGGCGGATGAACGCTAGAGAGCGCTAAAGCGCTATTCCGCTTACAGTGGACCTAAACTTTTTGTCAGCGTTTTTGTGAATTGACTAACTTTTATAATTCATAAGCGGATTTGTGCTATTTTTATTTAAAATGCAGTACCGCTAATAACTAATTATCTATCAGTAAAAACCAATAAACTTATTTACAAGCTCTTATGCTGCTTGTTTTTTACCTTTTTCCCCACCGTAAGAGCAGAGAGGAGGAAGGGTTGGAGGGGGAGGGAGGGTTGGAGGGGGGAGGGGGGGCAGAGCTGAGAACAGACTCGGCTCTACCATGTAGGTAAATGCCTGGGGGTCCCATTTCAGCAGTGGCCCCGGCCCCGCCTCGCCCCGTGCAGTCACCTACATCACTAACATTGCTCATGCTTGTTAATGTACATTTAACATAAAAATAATTATAGTTACGATGAAAACGATCATTAAATATACGCAATTAAAAAAACGGTCGATTTCTTTATCCCCCTACTAAAAATGGACTATTCCATCTTCCGGGTCATAGTTGAACTCAGGGGCTAATTCTGTAGCTGGCTGCGCTCGGTGTCTTCATAAATCCGTAAATAACCCAGCTGTTTCAAGCCAAATTAACGTGGCCGGATGATTTTGGGCAGCACGGTGGCACAACTGGTAGAGCTGCTGCCTCTCAGCGAGAAGGTTGCCGGTTCAAATCCCGGTCCGGGGCCTTTCTGGGTGGAGTTTGCATGTTCTCCCCGTGCATGCGTGGGTTTCCTCCGGGTACTCCGGTTTCCTCCCACAGACCAAAAAACATGCTTGTTAGGCTGATTGGTGACTCTAAATTGACCCTAGGTGTGAGTGTGAGAGTGGATGGTTGTTTGGTGTGAGTGAGACAGGTCCCTCTTGTAAATGAGTCCCCGTGACTCAACGAGGCTAGCCTGTATAAATAAAGGTTGAATGAATGAATGAATTTTATTGTATGTTTTGTGATGACCATTCGACGGTGAGTCGTTATTTTCATGTATTTTAGTTACTTTTCATTAAATCTGTTGACTACCTATAGACGCTAACTGTGTCTGCCGGTTGGTTGTGCTGGGTTACTAATGGATAAATCCTTAAAGAACCCCGCTGTTTCAAGCCAAATTAACGTGGCCGGATGATTTTAAGGTGTGTTTTGTGTCGACCATTCGACGGTGAGTCGTTATTTTTATGTATTTTAGTTACTTTTCATTAAATCTGTTGACTACCTATAGACGCTAACTGTGTCTGCCGGTTGGTTGTGCTGGGTTACTAATGGAAATCCTTAGAGAACCCAGCTGTTTCAAGCCAAATTAACGTGGCCGGAGTATTTTATTGTGCGTTTTGTGTCGACCATTCGACGGCGAGTCGTTAGTTTTATGTATTTGGGTTACTTTCATTAAATCTGTTGACTACCTATAGACGCTAACTGTGTCTGCCGGTTGGTTGTGCTGGGTTACTAATGGAAATCCTTAGAGAACCCAGCTGTTTCAAGCCAAATTAACGTGGCCGGAGTATTTTATTGTGCGTTTTGTGTCGACCATTCGACGGCGAGTCGTTAGTTTTATGTATTTGGGTTACTTTCATGTATAAATGCGGTGGCGACACACCCGTGTATTTGAGATTTAAACGTGGTTTTAGGGATTAAAAGATCATTCTATTTTTTGTTAATTTCGTGGCCGAATAGAATATATGTACGTAAAGTATTAAATAAATCCTTTGATTTTTGTAATTTCATCCTTTTAGGATCATTTTTGTTACTTTTCAGTTGGCAGTGTAGTGCAAATATTGATAACGCTGCCGGCTATATATAAATATATATATATATATATATATATATATATATATATATATATATATATATATATATATATATATATATATAATATAGAAATATATAAATAGCGGATTAGATTAGCTTCCCCTAATTTTCATAAGACATTTGTGCTTTTGAAATTGTGGACCTAAAAAAATTAATAAGCGTTTTAGAAATTGTGGAACTAATTTTTTAATTAGCGGTGCCCAGCTTTTCTGGAAATACGAATAGCCGTGCGTACGTTAGCCGCCGCATGCTAGCGCCGCATGCTAACGTTAGCATTCGGCGGCTAATAGCTTCACATTGTCCGTGTCGAGGCCCAGGGGTTCTGTGTTTATCTGTGTTTAGTAGAAAAAATAGCCTAATTAGAATAACCTACAAAAGTATTCAAACCAAATGTTAATAAATTATAGTGATTTTATAACTGTATATCATATCTCTGGAACTGCTCATTTTAGGAGGATCTAAGTATCAAATTGTTTTTGTTTTTACAAATCAGCAATGTAAAAAAGGTGTTGAGGTAATTATGACCAAATGTAACTTAATTGTCAGTTTGATGTGATGAAATGTTTTTTGTTTACAATATAAATGAAGCTACACAATACTGTATGAGGGACAACCGTGGCCCGACCTACGTCATACCTGGGAGCGAGAGCAGGCGGGGGGAGGGGTGTCAAAAACACCGGATGAGATTTTTTTCACTTTGCAAATGCTAAATTTGAGTTAGGATGAAATTTTTGACTTGTGAAAATTTCTCAACAAGCTTATTTTATGCTTTTCATTAGACTACGATTAGCTTAAAAACACTTTTCATTTCTCCTTTAAAAGCCAGAATCCTGCTTCAGGGATGGATTGGATTTCAGTCCGAGTGTTTACTTTCCTTCTTGCGTCTCCTGCTCAGCGTTGTGTGACCGTTCGCTCGCATTTCGTAGAACAGATTGAAGCCCGTCCACAAATCCAAGGAGCAAGGGGGTGCGGAGCATGGGGATGGGAACTTTGGGTCTGATTTGTTCAAACAGGACCAGGCTGACATGAGGATGTTCAAGACGATGGTGATTGTAGAAAAAACAATGTTTTTATTCTCTGTCTGTGACGAGAGCTCAATGACAACTCCTGCAGGATTCTGCTCCTCTTCTGGACTCAAACCATCGGCTGTGTCGGGATGAAACGGCTCTGATCCAAATATTTAGTTCCACATCAATTCCTCCTAACAGAATGTACCTGAACCGCAATTATTTTAGGCTTTAACCGTGTTTTGATTCCATGCATGTTTTAATATTTAATAGAGGAATTACCCATTATAAATCACAAAATAATTTAAGAAAACTAATAAAATTTCAAGAAATTCAAGATGGCTGACAAAGAGACATTTCATAAAACGTGTCAATGCTCACGTGCGTGTTGAGGATAACTCTTGGCTACTACCACACAAATTATACTTCATCATTTGTAAGTTTTGGAGTATGTTGGAGACAATTTTGTGCTGGCAAAAACCAACCAGCTGTGCAACCAACTCTTGGTTTTATTAAAAGTCAGTTTTAGAAGTTTCATCTAATCAAAGTCAAAGTCAACTTTATTATCAAAACTGCAATACTGTATGTACAGGACATACACAGGATTGAAATTGCATTTCTCTCTCAGTCCCTTGGTGCAACAGTAACCATTTAAACACTAAACACTAAACAATTAATAAACAAGCATAAAATTAAATAATAAAAGTTTAGTACTGTCCTGAGTTTTTTTTTGCATAGTAGTTTTTCATAGTAGTATAAAAGTATAAAAAGTTTCACCAACACCAAAAACACCAACATTTAATAACCATAATCATAAAATGAAATAGAGTGTAATACTGTCCTGAGTTTTTTGCATAGTAGTTTTTCATAGTAGTATAAAAGTATAAAAAGTTTCACCAACACCAAAAACACCAACATTTAATAACCATAATCATAAAATGAAATAGAGTGTAATACTGTCCTGAGTTTTTTGCATAGTAGTTTTTCATAGTAGTATAAAAGTATAAAAAGTTTCACCAACACCAAAAACACCAACATTTAATAAACATAATCATAAAATGAAATAGAGTGTAATACTGTCCCGAAGTATAAAGTATAAAAAGTATATCTATAAAATAAATGAAGGTTCTGGCATTTGACATTTGTAAAGAGTTACAAAGCAGATTGTGTCCTTAAAGTTTCTGTAACATCTGTCCAGTAGTTTATGATATTTTGCTAACAGACTGTGTTGACAATAACCGTTAAGGCTAACAGCTACTATCAGACATAATTCTACCTCAGGATCTGTAAACCTGGTCCTGTTTTGGAGAAAGGTAAATACCAGCTGCCTCCTGGAGTTTAATCTCAAACTTGACAAGCAGCACGCCGCTGTCCCCCCGTCGCTGATTTGATTAGTGAATGTTTGTAGTTTTTGAGATGAGTGTTTTTCTGGACTGGAATGGGACAGAGAAAGAACGAAAACCTAAAATGTTTTTAGTTCAAGATATTCCAGTGGGTAGGAGTTAGATGGAGGAAGGTTTTATTTTACTTTTTCTTGGCCGAGGCAGTGCAGAAGGATGGATCCTGGAGTGCGCAGCTGCAATGGCGAAGCTAGGGGGTGGCAAATGGTGGTCTTGGCCAACAGTGATTAATCTTCAGTCACCCCAATCATTTGAGGAAACTATACTTTTAAGTAATATGAAACTAGAGAGCACAGTTTCCTCAAATAATAGGGTGGTCGGTTTATTGTACATGTATGGTGGTGGCCATCTTGGATTTTGACACGGCAATCCAAATTTCGAGAGCGATCTTTCTTACACGCCAAAATGGAAGTCAGTACCTCATTTATTTTTCTATTTATCCTGCTCACATTATGGACGGACAAACGGAAGACATTTTCAACTCCCCTCTTCATTCCATGACGATAATTGCAGATAATTAAGCGTTAATTGTTTTGTAATTCAAATTGCAGCCCTCTGATGAAATTTTGAAATAAATCCTGTGACGAGTCCCATCAGTGCAGCTAAAACAAAGAGACAAACTGGACAATGAAGACTCAAGACTCTGCACAAACTCTGAGACAGTTTCTAATACAGTAATCATTTGTCAGGTGTTAACTTGCCAACATCCTGCTTGTCTTAGCCTTAAAGCGTTTAACGCTGTGGAGAACGTACAGCAGGATTATAACTCTCCTCAGCCACAGAACAGCCCTCCGAGTCATTATCTCTTATTTCTACTATTTTGACAACAATTAGCCTCAAAGGAGCACACAACAAATCATTACGTCGACTTTATGAGAGACTAACTTTAATGATCTCGGTTAAAAATAAAATGAAAATCTCCAGGAGAAACAGGAACGAGTTGCACGACCCTCCCCCGTCTTTGTGGTATAATAAACGAGCCGGTCGAAAAGTTAATGGGAATTCACCAAAACGATTTAGCCTGAAGGTTAATGAGGACGCCTGTCCGGGGTCGCAAACAGACGCCGGGATAAATTGGCAAATTTGCAACAAAAGGGAAATGAACGGCTGTAAAAAGTGCTGAAGTCCAGGTTCTTATCATCAGCTGGTAATGAATGAAGAATAATCTAACGGCACTTTTAACGAGCAGAAACTGGCATTATCAGCTTGTGTCTTATTTAACTCCACTACTGTGAGATGTGGAAACAAACAAACAGAAAGCTCATTTACGAAGAAGGAAAACGGCTCAGACTAACAACAGGCGCACACAAATATAAATAAAACAACAAGTTGACGCAAATTGTGCTCTTTAATCAGATTAAGACTAGATTCCCGTACAAAACCTTGCACCGTTCACACAAAAACACAATCAGCACAGAAAGTCAAACTGTTGAACCGACAAGGTTCCTAATCAGGACGAATAAAACTGAATTTAATGGTTCTGATTTAAATCCTGCTTTCCTGTATATTTTTGTGACTGCACCAGTCAAACAGCCAAAAAGTTTGGAAGTGTGTTATAGTTCACTTTTATTGTTATTATTAATATTATTATAATTAACAGATTTCCCTGGAACTGATACTAGGATTATATTTAGTCCAAATATTATTAAACATCAAACTTCACTAAAACATATACAGTATAGAGTCTATACTGTATATGTTTCATCAGTCTATACTATAGACTGATGTGACTCATAGGGCGGTGTGATGTGTACGGCGGAAAATACTGTCTTATTTTTAAGCTTAGCATAAAAGCCAAGTAGCTTCAATGGCTGCAGTTTCCAAAACCCTGCAAGCTTTCATTTTTACTTCCTTGTTTGTAACTGACGTTTTGTTTACACCCTAAACAGACTGGAATAAACAATCGCCTGAAAGTAGATGACAAAAAAAAACAAAAAACAAAAGTATTCTTAATTTTCTAACATTTTCCACAAAATAAATGTCCCTGACAGTAGTAAACCATGAGGCACATGGGTTAAATATGAGCAGCTTTTTCTTTGGACCAGTTTACCCAACCTGAGAAATGAAACATCACTTTTAATCAGTTTTAAATCAGGAGTAAACTACAGATGAATGTGATGAGATGATTGTAGAGACGCAAATCTCTGGATTTTAGCTGCTACCGACAGAAATTATGGTCATTGTGATGCAAAAACTGACTTTTAGGAGCCCCCCCCTCAAGAGTAAGACTGAGCCTTTGCCAAATGAGCTGATGTAAATGAGAGGAAAGTTGCAACAAACCTGAAGCTAAGTCTCATCTGAACGCTTGGCTGTAAAACAACTGCTGGCTTTGATTCTGAACGTCTCGTATGATGAGGCTGAAAGCAGCGTCCGTTGGTGACTCAGTGTCTCTGACAGGCTACACGTGCTGTAATTAACATCAAAACCTTATCTGTCAGCTGCACGCACGGACGAGAAACGCCGACTGTCAGGGAGGCAACAGAAGGCTCCGGCTCCAGCAGCTCCATCATTACAGAACCCACGGTGGGGCTGTTAAGACCAGCAGAGCTCAGACTTATTTCCAAAGTAGTGTAATATCCTGACTGATGTCTGAGTCAGTCTAGAACCAGCGACAGTGATGAAGCAGATGAGCATCGCCGGGAGGAAGAGCAGCAGGAAGAGGTAGAGGAAGGACGAGATGAGAGACAAAGAGCAACCAGAGGTTAATAGAGACTGAATTATTATAGGACGGCCCGATAGATGTGCATGTGTGTTTGGGGGGGAGAGAGAGAGAGAGAAAAGACAATCTCTTGTCGGGTCGTGGGGGTCACTGGTGCCCATGTCCAACCATCAATGTGTGAGAGGCGGGGACACCCTTGACAAGTCTGCAGTCTATCACAGGGACACCCCGGACTGGTAAAACTAACGCAGTACGGAGAAAACATACAAACTCCATCTCTTTTATAAAACTTATATGTTTTTCTGAATGACCCGACAACAGACAAGCCGTAGATCAAGATGGAGGTTACGAAGCAAACTATTAGAGCCCAACCGATATATCGGTAGGGTCAATATGTCGGTAGGGTCAATATATCGTAGGGTCAATATATCGTAGGGTCAATATATCGGTAGGGTCAATATATCGGCAGGGCCAATATATCGGCAGGGCCAATATATCGTAGGGTCAATATATCGGCAGGGCCAATATATCAGTAGGGTCAATATGTTGGTAGGGTCAATATGTTGGTAGGGTCAATATGTTGGTAGGGTCAATAAGTCGGTAGGGTCAAAGGAGTCAGAAACTGTTTAGAGACGTTCAAAGAGACTGGACCATTATAACCAGGCTTCATTGAGCTTTTGTTGACAAAATGTCATAAAATAAATTTACGACTCTCACAAACTAGAGGCAAACTCATCTAAAATTATTCCTTTACCTGCATCCAAAATCTGTTCCGTCATGACTGAGTCGTGCTGCAACAACTCGTTCTTCTCTTCTCACATTTTTTTAAAGTTGGAGGTGAAACAAAAACACCTGAAAAAATCCATAAAGTGAAAAAACAGCCCATCTCCTGAGGCTGATTGGTAACCTGTACACCGCCACTCCTCGGGTCAGATTGATCCACGAGAGAACAGTCATTAGCAGAGTTTGTCCACGTCCTTGAGAAGTAACCCTGAAACAAGTGTTTGTGTTTGGCGTCGCAGTCCTCCCCGTTTGCCAGCTTCCTTTTGCCCCGCCGCATTAATGAGGTGCGCCTCCCGCGGCGTCACGCACGCCGCTCGCCGTCTACACCCTCCCAGAGGCGCCGATCACTCACACATTTCCATTTCAAAACCAGTAACATTCACAGGACCTTGAAGTCCAAGCAGCTGTGCTGACCCCTGACTGGCTCTGAATCTGTGCTCGTCTCATTATTTTCACGCCGATCGCCTCTAATTTGGCTAAACGTTGTTTTTGGACTCGTGGAAGGTTTTCAGAAAACATCAGTCCAGTCCTTGTGGCTTAAGACGTTACTTTCAGATCTGCTAGAGCAGTTTTTTTTTTTTGTCCTTTAATTATCCACATTCCCAAAATATTTCTTGCTGAACTATCAAAACCCAAAGAAATAAAATGACTTCATACTTTAAAACAAGAACAACTCTGTAAATACAAAGAGATGGAGTGATCGAGACTTGTGCTGCAGACAGAACATTATCCTTCCTGACCTTGGACACAAAAATGGAAACAAATGGACTTACAGTATCAAGAACCTTGTTAAATAAATAAAAAGTCCCAAAAGAAGTGTTGATCTTTGTTATAGGATTTGACGCTGCTGTAAAATCTTCCCGACTACACATCGTGCTCTGTGTGAACTTTGATACAGTTTTATATCCAGTTATTGTTTATTTTGAATTAATATAGCACATTTTTGAACAGTAAAAACCTTGGAAACATTGAGATTACACAAAGTAACTGTAGTGTTCTGATTATAGAGCCTAAACTACCTGCAATGTGAACTTATATGAACTACAGCTATAAAAAAAATAGAATTAAGAGTCGGACCATTCAATATCAAAATCACAATAGTTTAAAGTACTAGAATGAACCGTGCCCTTTCATAAAATAGTTTGCCTAAATTCAAAACGCCACCGAAACGTCTTTTTCATTCAACCTTTATTTAGACAGGTTAATCCCATTGAGCTTCGAGGACTCATTTACAAGAGAGACCTGGTAAAACAGTGCAGAATCAACTAATTAAAATTATTTTCACGAGCCAAGACAGCGCTGCAGAAAAAGTGGAACGGAGCTGGTACAGGAGCCCAAACGTCCAAAAATAAGACAAATAAGATGATTTCATCACTGCTTTTAGTTGCACTTTGTAGCACTTTGAGATTTTTGTTAATGAAAAGAGCGTTTCAAATTAAATTCATTATTATTATTATATAAAAGAGCAGCTTGAATGATATGCAATCAAACAATAGCTTAATTTTTTATTACAGTGGCGTTTATCGTTTTTTCCTAATACTGTACTTTGCCACAGAGTGTTGGTATGAAGGGTGATCATGTAATTAACAGAGGCAGGTTTTTATGTACTTTAAACAACAACAGTGTTTTGTTTTGTTTTTATTATTATTATTGAAAATTTCGATTGGTGCTTCCTTACCACTTTAGATGAAACTTTAGTTTTATTAAGCCGCCCACCCTTATACAGTACATGTAGTGTCAGAGGATGGACATCTAAAACTGAATTACTTGTGAAGTCTACCCCATTCAAAATGTCCGCCATGGCTAAGTAACCCAAAATCCAAAAATTAGTACAACTGATAATTTTACAGATATTGGACTAAACTTTGGTGTGGCAGTAGTTGAGATTTATTCCCAGCACTGTTTTTAAAAGTCTCTTTACCCACTGTAGTCAACCCTATTCGTCTGAAAATATCTCATGAACCACTTGAGGGATTTTAATTAAGCTTATTTATTTATTTTTATTTATAAAATTTCTTCATTTATAAAAAAAAAAAAAAAAAAAAATCCCATAAACGATAACGTACAAAATATAAATATATAATTAAGCTTAGAAAGTAAAACATCTACAGCTGGTTAACTTTGGAAGTGAACCCATTTCACGATGGCCACCACAGCCGACTGACTTTAGGAAACTGGGTGCAATGCAGCCAAACGTTCATATGCTGAGTTAAGGCGGGTTTATACTTCTTGTCGCACGTCTTTTACCCCCCGTTGAGTGAAAAAAAGTTGCGCAACTTTCGTCTGCACTCCCGCTGCGATCCCCCAGTGACAGCCGTCTTGTACATGGCCCCCAGTCAGAACTCCGAGACGCGGACGATGCGGCTCGCAACGTGTGATTGGTTCAAAGTTTGTGGGCGTTTTTTGTTTTGATGTCCATACTGTATATGGTGTATGACACCGCTACACGCTAACCGCTACTCTTTTAGAAGCCGGTTTTTGT
>JBBPBX010070895.1:4211-18466 GCA_038048925.1 Garcialebias charrua | reverse complement strand
ACGCAGATCTTTTCCTCTAATTAACATACGGAAAAAAACTATGTTTCCCCCCACCGTGTCCATGTAAACAGGTCCTTAGATCCACGAACATCACGTAGTCCATCAACAGAAGGAAGAAACGGCGATGAATCCAGAGCTTCTGGATAAACAGTAGCAGGTAGCAGTAGTGCAGAGATCCAGGTAGTCCAGATGGAACACAGCCAGGTCAATATGTGTTTGTAAAATCTCCAATGATCCAAAAGTCAGAGCAACTGGTAAGAGTTTTATGGAGTCGTTTTACAATGACTCCACACTTTCAAAAACGCCTGAGCTTCACCTGGACACCAGCTGCCTCGCTTTCTCTTCCTCCAAGATCCGTGTGAACCCAGCACATAGTCTCAAAAAAACACCAGAAGTGAAGCTGCTCGCTGGTGAGCCGGCTCCTGAGGGTGGGGCGCAGATCCTCTGCATGGTCCCCCGAAATTACAGCAGCTTTTGCCGATTATAGACCAGCATAGGTTGAACATTCCCAATACAAAACAAAAATAGGAGAAAACTGATGAAAAATGCAGAAAAATAACGGCATCTTGCAGCAGTGAGACAACCGACAGTAGCGAGTTCAAACACAGGCGCCATCATACAGTCTACGCCAAACCATGCCCACATACACTCACGCTGGAGGCATGTTATTGCACGTTCATCCTCATTGGATGAATCCTGTGGCTGCGGGCTGACCCTGGGCTGACCAAAATTAGCCATATTGAGCCGCAAACCGAAGGGGTGTGGCAAGATGTCTGTCAATCATTCTGAACCATGATGGAACGGTAACAGAACGGGGCTGTCAGAATTTAGCCCTTTTGAACAACCCTGGGATTTTCCCCTAATGGTTTGACACCAGTTTTGTTGTAAATTTAACTAAATGTGATACATTATTACTAACATGCATTTTTAAGTTATTTTTAAGTAGTTTATTTTAACATCTTTATTGTAAATGCCAGAAGGGGAAGGGGGGCTAAGCTCCCTTAGCCCACTGGTACCAGCCGTGACTGCTCTCTATACTCTCTGTCATTCTTCACTAGAGGCCGCCAGCTCATCCATCTCGTTTGGTATTCATTTGACATTACCCATAATAATTGATGGAGCCAAGGGCTTGAAATTGAAATTCCACTGCTTCGCCGCTAACCTGGCCTTTTCCCTTGGCTCCAGCTTTGTGGCCCCGGTATCTCGCTTCAGCTCCACTGGTATTGGGAGGATGGTGCTGGCTGGACCCAGTGTTCGAAGCAAAAATAGCTGTCTTGTATACACAAGATTTCTGCAGCTGTTCATTTTTATCAAAGTTGTTGTATCCACGGTAAAAAAAACAAACAAAAAACATAATAATAATACTAATAATGGTTTAGTGACAGCAGAAAAAAAAATCACAGTCTGCCTAATGGAAACAGTCAGATGACCACTTACAAGAGAGTATATCTGTGTGCTCATGTTATATGTTAGTGTGTGTGTTGCATAAGGCAGTGTGTACTGCTCTTGCAAAATGACCTCGTCTACACCGGTAAAAACACTGAGGAGGTCAAAAGAGAGCAGTAAGTGGAATCCATTTCCCAGAATTGGAATGGAGTTTTTACAATTGTTTGATGATTTTTACGTGCAGCTCAGTAGCATTACTTTTGAACTCCAGGAAAGAAGCCACTTAACGATCATTTTTCTGGAAAATATGTTTGGAGTTTCAACTACTTTGCTGAAGAGTTTTACTGTGTGTGTGTGTTTTTTTAAGCACTACAGTCACAAATCAGACAGAGAAAAAAAACAAATCAAACACTTGAACCTGAACACCATTGAAACTCAACCTTTAATTGCATTGTCAATAGTACTCCTTGCACATCATCCTGCTGAGAAGATTCTCTTCAAGCAACTAAGTGTACATTCAGGCAGAATACTTTTTTTTTTTCTATCTGTGGAAATTAAACACTTTTCTTTTAGAAGTATCACAAAAATAGTGTGACAAAACATCCACCACACTTCTCTAGGTTATTTTGGAACAGCTTAATTCTTTTTACAACAGATATATAAAAATTATTCAGCTATAGCACAAGTGTAATAATGTCTCAAATGTTTTTTCCACCATCTTTTCAATTATAGTATAAAAACATATTTTTTGATTACCAGTCCTGTCAAATGTCTCATATTAACATCTTAAAATGTGTTAGTTAATTTAAAAAAATCCATTGCCTTTAAATTTGTGTATTGTTTTATATAGTGGTGGGAGTGGTGGAGCAGAGGTTAGAGACTGTGGGCCTGTGATTGGAAGATCGCCGGTTCAAGCCCCGGTTCAGACAACATCAAAAAATGTGGGTGGAAATAGGTGAAATGCCCACACCTGCCTCCACCCTCATTCGCTCCACCCTGGGCCCCTGAGCAAGGCCCTTAACCCCCACCATGTGCTCCCTAAAAAAAAAACAGGTCTCTCTTGAAAATGAGTTCTCGACTCAATGAGACTACCTGGATATATAAAGGGTAACTGAAAAAAAAAACTTCATTAGGACATTATTTGAACAAATGGGTAAATTAAATCACAAATTTATTAAGCAACAAGAGGAAAAAAATAAACAAGGAAAGTAAATTGCCTTTTTACTTTTAATTTTGTGCCATTGGGTCTTATTTCACAACAGCTGGTCCTAGATTAGGGACTTGAGTTTATCCACTTTGTTGTTTAAAGAGCAGACATTTCTCATATCAAATGTATAAAGGAATTGGTCTAAAAATATCCAGCCATAAACATTAAAATTATGTAAAAATGAACAAATAAATAAAAAAAGAGGGGAAAAAAGTAATCTGAGACAGTCAAACTGAGCTACGTGTAATGGCTGCCTCTTCACCAGCGCCATGCCAACAGAAATTGTGTGTGTGTTTTGGGGAGGAGGGGATTGTGTTTGACTTATGCTTTGTTGAACTTTTTCTGAAATGCAGTGTTAGTTTTACATCTGATGTGATGGTGAGGACACTAGGGGTGCAGGAAAAAAATCGATTTCTAAAAGCCCCCAAATCGAAAAAAAAAAATATATATAGTACTATTTTTTTTTAAACATTAAAACCCAAAAGATAAAGAAAATAAAACCATATTTCATAGTATATGAAAGAATACATAAAATGAAAGATGGCAGAAAGAAGAAGAAATCTGACCAGAACCAGTGACCTCCAGGACCCGATAAGGATAAAGCGGGTAAAGATGATGGATAGATGGCTTTTGTTGAAAAGATTTACCAAACAAATCTTTTAAACAAAATCCATCCATACACATTTGAAACATGGATGAATGCAATATGATTTTGAAGTCTATTTTATTTTGAGTTAAATGTTTATGCAATACAGTAGGCTGAAATCTTTGTTTACGTTTGTATTTTGAATTATTTGTGATGGACTGGAGACATGTCCAGGGTGTCCCCTGCCTCTCGCACAGTGACTGCTGGATATAGGCACCAGTGACCTCCAGGACCCGATTAAAGCTGCTGCATTCTATTCATATACCCATCTGCTCACAATTCAGGCTGCTGTATTTATACTGTATTATTTGACATTATTAATGTTTGCTACAAGCATACATTATTGTTTTAAATAAATGTTTTATTTGTTTACATTATTGTTTAATCTTTTCATGATTTCAATTGAAAATCGTTTCAGAATCGAAAATCGTTTCAGAATCGAAAATCGATCCTGGAATGATTTTTAATCGAATCGGTGCATCAAAAATCGGAATAGAATCTCCAGACACTGAGAGATTCGCAACCCTAGAAGAGGACACCTTCCAAAAAGTTCCACTTTGGTTAATAAGTCCGCAAAATATTTTACCAGAAGTCTCTGGGGTCTGCAAGATGTTTTTGGTAAATGTTAGACGTTAGCCTGGCCCTCGCCATTCCTACGCAGCTCCACTCAAATCTCATTTCCTTTCACTCCTGGGTCTGGGACTTCTCCCATAGACAAGGATTTCTCCAGTAGATTTTTGACCGGACCAATCAGAGAACAGAAGGGGCGGAGTTTTTGGCCCCTAAGCCACCTGTTCCAGCGCGTAGCCAGCGAGCATTCGCATGTTCTCATTCAAAGCGATGCAAAGCGATGCAGGACTGTTTTATATGTGACACAAATGTATTAAATTCCCCTTCTTAATCCCTTATCTGGAGTTTTCTTTTGTTTTTTTGCCAAAAGTCAAGTGATCGCTCCCTCCTCCCTCCTCCTCCCCCTCCGCTGAGTGCAAATGAATGAGGAAATGCCTCAGGTTGTCACGAGAGAATTAAACTAGGGTTTTACGTTGCTGCCCGAGTCCCTGCAGATTTTCTGGTCTTCTGGTGTGCTGGACCAGCGCTCCATGGTTTTATTTTATTTTTTTAGAACGTTTTATTAACATATAAACACAGAATATGCAGCGGCAGCGAGAGAAAATACAGCAGGAGGCGGAGCAGATGTCAAGTTCAACAGACCACGGGGGAGCAGCCATATATGGCTCTGAGGGGGAGGGACCAGAATGCTTTTCCTGTTCAAAATTTTTCTAAGATCCAATGGTTTTGTTCCTCAGCAGAGGCCACGCCTCCAGCAAGAATCGGTTCTCTATGGAGAAAGTCCAGACCCTAGTACGAAGCGAAGTGAAGGGCAAGGGTCTGGTTTTAACCAGGCTAGTTAGACGTGTCTTTTTTGTTAGTTTTTGTTCTGCAGTTGTTTTGGTCTTGGAAATCTTTCAGGGAATACATTTTTGTCTCTTTCTGATTGTTGAATCTTGAACTTCTCTTTTTAGCAACGATTAGTTTTCAACCATAATTCAGGTATGAAAAAAGACAGGTGCTGTATGATTGAGATCAGGCAGTCTGGGAGTGGAAGGCTGAATCAGGGTAAGTAGGTTTGTTCCTTTAGTACAGGAGGATTGGAATTTCAAAAGGTTATGGTTTGCAAAATATAACAGGGAGATAGGTAAGTCAAGGAACACTGGAGTTAAAAAGAAGTGGTCTACACTCATCTGCAGGCCAGAAGTCACTTTTTCAGGGATGAAAATGTGCACATCCTTGATAAAAAGGAACGTTGGTTTGAGAATGAAGGAAGCCATCTTTGTGATGAGAACAGGGACTGGTCTGAATGACTATCGGCCAGTGGCCCTCACACCAATAGTCGCTAAATGCTTCAAAAAACTGGTCTTGACCCACATCAAAACAACCATCAACATCAATGAGGACCCTCATCAATATGAATGCCGTGAGAACTGATCAACAGAGGATGCCATCTCCTCTGTGGTCCACACTGCGCTCAACTACCTGAAGCAGAAAGACGCATCCATATGCTCTTTGCGCACTTCAAATCTGCCTTCAACCCTGCACAAACTATTCACACTAGGACTAAGCCCCTCCATTTGCAACTGGGTAGGTAGTCCCCGACTTACGAGCGCTCTTACTTACGAGGTTCCGGACTTACGAGCTGGCGAATTTTTGGAAAAAAACGCAAAAAATACCGAGTTTTTCTGTGTTTTTTCACCACAGTTCGTTAGCTAAACATGTGGACACACGTTTCCGATCATTTTTATGCACTCATAAGCAGTTTTTCGATGAAAAACGAGTGTTCGTAGTCGCGCTAGCAAAACCGTTCCAACTTACGAGCGAAAATCCGGACTTACGAGAACATGTGCTTCGTGTTCCAACTTACGAATTTTCGTCTTACGAGCACCTCGTTGTAACGGAACTCGCTCGTAAGTCGGGGACTACCTGTACTAGACTTAAGAAACATACCACAGTCTGTGAGGATCCACAACTTCTCCTCCTCCACCATAACCCTCAGCACAGGCTTTCCTCAAGGATGTGTGTTGAGCCCTTTCCTGTTTACTCAGCTCACATATGATTGTGCAGCTACCTATCCAAGCTGTCATATTGTAAAGTTTGCAGATGATACAGTGGTGTTGGGATGTATCACAAACAATGATGAGTCCAGCTACAGGCAGGAGGTGGAATACCTGGAGAGCTGGTGTAAAGAGAATAACCTTCACATCAATGTGAAGAAGACAAAAGAGATGATTGTGGACTTCAGAAGGAATCAGATCAAGTGTTCAATACAAAAAGAACTGAACTTTATTTGTAACAGAAAACGTTTCGCCCTTCATCTGAAGGGCTTTCTCAATTCAAAGAGCAGGCTGTGTGAGAGTGAGGTTATAAACAGGCTGAGATGACACACACAAACCTACCTGTATGTAACTTGAAAGCTGAGATAAAAGAGAAGTCACATCATATGATACAAGAGTTTCTCCCAGGGCTAGCTTCAAATGTTGAACTTTGTTGGCAAAATCAATGGAGTTCTTTATGTGATGAGGTGTGTTTCCAACAAGAGGAGCTAAAATACCGCCAGATGTTTAGCAACATTGTATATCACTGAGTTCATGCTGCTGCTGATGGGTCTGAGAGGTGCATCTTCTTTGTGTATTTTTGGAAGTCCATAAAGACAGGGAGTGGCTTCCCCCGGGTACAATATAATACAATGATCTATTGATTGTTTTCTCCTTTTCAAGTTTTTGCAGGTAATCTGTGACTTCTCTTTTCACTTGCATACCCATTTCTGAAGCAGTAGAAACAGTCAGAAAACGACTTCTACAAGACAAAAGGACCAACTTCACCTCAGACCATATCTGCACCCTGCTGGATCTCTGCCTCTTCACCACATATTTCAAGTTTATCCATCCATCCATCCATTTTCTTCCGCTTATCCGGGGTCGGGTCGCGGGGGTAGCAGCCTAAGTAGGGAGGCCCAGACTTCCCTCTCCCCAGCCACTTGGAGCAGCTCCTCTGGGGGAATCCCAAGGCGTTCCCAGGCCAGCCGAGAAACATAGTCCCTCCAGCGTGTCCTGGGTCTTCCTCTGGGTCTCCTCCCGGTGGGACATGCCCGGAACACCTCACCAGGGAGGCGTCCAGGAGGCATCCTAACCAGATGCCCGAGCCACCTCAACTGGCTCCTCTCGATGTGGAGAAGCAGCGGCTCTACTCCGAGTCCCTCCCGGATGACTGAGCTTCTCACCCTATCTCTAAGGGAGAGTCCAGACACCCTGCGGAGAAAACTCATTTCAGCCGCTTGTATCCGAGATCTCGTTCTTTCGGTCACAACCCAAAGCTCATGACCATAGATGAGGGTGGGAACGTAGATCGATCGGTAAATTGAGAGCTTTGCCTTTTGACTCAGCTCTCTCTTCACCACGACAGACCGGTACAGCGCCCGCTTCACTGCGGATGCTGCACCTATCCGCCTATCGATCTCACGCTCCAGTTTTCCCTCATTCGTGAACAAGACCCCGAGATACTTAAACTCCTCCACTTGGGGCAGGACCTCCTCCCCGACCCGGAGAGGGCATGCTACCCTTTTCCGGCTCAAGACCATGGCCTCGGATTTGGAGGAACTGATCCTCATCCCGGCCGCATCACACTCGGCTGCAAACCGCTCCAGCGAAAGCTGTAGATCACGATCTGATGAAGCCAATAGGACCACATCATCTGCAAAAAACAGAGAAGCGATTCTAAGGCCACCAAAACGGATCCTCTCAACACCTTGGCTGCGCCTAGAAATTCTGTCCATAAAAGTTATGAACAGAATCGGTGACAAAGGGCAACCTTGGCGGAGTCCAACTCTCACTGGAAACGAGCCTGACTTACTGCCGGCAATGCGGACCAAGCTCTGACACCGGTCGTACAGGGACCTAACAGCCCATATCAATGGGCCTGGTACCCCATACTCCCGGAGTACCCCCCACAGAACCCCCGAGGGACGCGGTCGAATGCCTTTTCCAAGTCCACAAAGCACATGTAAACTGGTTGGGCAAACTCCCACGCGCCCTCCAGGACCCTGCTGAGGGTGTAGAGCTGGTCCAGTGTTCCACGACCAGCACGAAAACCACACTGCTCCTCCTGAATCCGAGGTTCGACTATCCGACGGACCCTCCTCTCCAGAACCCCTGAATAGACCTTACCAGGGAGGCTTAAGAGTGTGATCCCCCTATAGTTGGAACACACCCTACGGTCCCCCTTTTTGAATAGGGGAACCACCACCCCAGTCTGCCAATCCAAGGGAACTGCCCCCGATGTCCACGCGATATTGCAGAGTCGCGTAAGCCAACACAACCCCACAACATCCAGAGCCCTAAGGAACTCAGGGCGAATCTCATCCACCCCTGGAGCCCTGCCACCGCGGAGCTTTTTAACCACCTCGGTGACCTCAGCACCAGAGATCGGAGAACCCGACCCAAAGTCCCCAGGCTCCGCTTCCTCAGTGGAAGACGTGCCAGTAGGATTGAGGAGGTCTTCGAAGTATTCCGCCCACCGACTCACAACATCCCGAGTTGAGGTCAACAGCACGCCATCCCCACCATAAATGGTGTTGGTCGCGTACCGCTTCCCTCCCCTGAGACGTCGGATGGTGGATCAGAATTGCCTCGAAGCCGTACGGAAGTCATTCTCCATGGCCTCTCCGAACTCCTCCCACGCCCGAGTTTTTGCCTCAGCAACCACCTGAGCCGCATTTTTCAATGCGCATTTTTCAAGTTTAATGACAGCTTTTACAGACAGAAGCACGGCTGTGCCATGGGATCTCCAGTGTCACCCATTGTTGCCAACCTCTACATGGAGGAAGTGGAACAGAGAGCCCTAAACTCCTACGAGGGAACAGCGCCAAGCCATTGGTTCCGATAAGTGGATGACACCTGGGTCCAAATCCAAACCAAGGAAGTGGAAGCTTTCACCAGACATTAACTCGGTCGACAACAACATCAAGTTCACCAGAGAGGATGCAAACGATAACAAGCTGCCTTTTTTGGACTGTTTGGTCCACATGGAAAGAGATGACAGCCTCAACATTGAAGTTTACAGAAAACCAACCCACACAGACCAGTATCTTCTGTTTGACTCTCACCATCCACTGGAACACAAACTTTCTGTCATCAGAACTTTACAGCATCGGGCCAAACACATCCCCACAAAGACAGAAGGAAAGGAAAAGGATCAGAAGCACATTAAAAAATCTCTCCAAACATGTGGATATCCTAACTGGGCCTTTGTCAAGTCAGCGAGGAAATCGACAAAACACAATAATGAACAGAAAAAGGAGAACAGACGAAAAAACATTGTCATCCCTTATGGGGCTGGAGTATCAGAGAATTGCAGAAGGATTTTCAACAAACATAACATCCCAGTACATTAACCCAGCAGGACTCTCAGACAGAGACTGATGCACCCTAAAAACAAAACACCTACACACAAACAGAGTGGTGTAGTTTATGCGGTCCAGTGCAGAGAGGACTGTCCAGACATCTACATTGGGGAAACTAAACAGCCTCTTCAAAGATGAATGTCCCAACACAGGAGAGCCACCTCCTCTGGGCAAAACTCAGTTGTTCATTTCCACCTCACGGACAAGGGTCACTCATTTGAGGACCAGAATGTGCACATTTTGGACAGAGAACACAGATGGTTTGAGAGGGGTGTGAAAGAAGCTGTTTATGTTAAAAAAGAAAGGCTTCTCTTAACAGAGGGGGGGTCAGGTTCCAACATTCAAAAATTGGGGGGGCAGCCTTAGGTCTGATTCCCAGACGGTTCACACCTGATGAGAACAGAGGAGCCGCTTGTGTGAATTATTAGACTAACAAAAACCTTAAGAAACCCATACTGTTAAGGTGTGATTCGTCAATTTACATAGGATGTGTGTTGTTATCTCATGTATGTGTGTTATCTCAGCTTTCAATTTACATAGGTTTGTGTGTGTCATCTCAGCCTGTTTATAACCTCACTCTCACACAGCCTGCTCTTTGAATTGAGAAAGCCCTTTGGATGAAGGGCGAAACGTTTTCTGTTACAAATAAAGTCCAGTTGTTTTTGTATTGAACACTTGTTCTGATTTTATCATGTCCTGGATGACTGAGAATCTTCACCAGCATACTTCAGAAGGAACAAACACACCAACACCCCCCTGAACATAAGAGGATCTGCGGTGGAAGTGGTCTCCAGCTACAAGTACTTGGGTGTACACATGAATGATAACCTCAGCTCACACCACCACCAGCCTGATCAAGAAAGGTCATCAGAGACTCTACTTCCTCAGACGGCTGAGACGAGCTGGTCTGGGGAGCTCAGTCCTCACCTCCTTCTACAGGTGTGCAGTGGAGAGCATCCTGTGCTCCAGCATCAACGTGTGGCATGGAGGCTGCACAGCTGCAGAAAGAATTTTGTTTTGCAAAGTGGTGAAGGCTGCACAGAAATCTGTTGGAGTCAGTCTCCCGACTATCGCAGACATTTACACCTCCAGATGCAGGAAGAGAGCCACCAGCACCATGAAGGACCCCACTCATCCAGCACACACACTTTTTGCCCCACTCCCCTCAGGAAGGAGGTTGAGGAGCATCAAATGTAGAACCACTAGACTGAGGAACAGCTTCTTACCTGAGGCTGTTAGACTCATGAATATTTAACCAGAATAATGACTGAAATATCACATCATGTTGCTGCTGATCTGTTTCATGTTGCTGCTGATCGGTTTTGTGTTGATGTGTTCATTCATGCTCATCTGCTTACACAGACTCATGTTCGTGCTGCTGTTCGAAGTACTGTTTTTATGCTACTAGTGCTTAGTGTATTTTTAGTTGATGTTTTTCTTAGTTCATAAGGATGTCTTTCACTTTACGCCCAACTTTATCTTTGACTATTTCATATTTTCATTACTTCGGCACGTATGCGCTGCTCTGGCAGCTTCAAGCACACTGTCACTCTGCATTGCACATGGTCTTTTTACTTTTACTTTATTTAGGAGTGTCTCTGACTCTTATTCAATAAAATTCTTCATCTTCCTGCATACAGACTTAATTTTTAATTATGTGAAGAGGTGAGTCATACATTGCAGGACATATCTGAATATTTAAATGGAGGGATGCATCATGTGCGCTCCATTCCATATTCGTTGGGATGTATATGAAGGAAAATAGCACAGATTTATGCATGTGCACAGTTTGATAAATCTGAATAATTCTGTGCACATAATTTTCCAATTTGGTCCCTATGCCACTTTTCAGTGTGAAAGTGGAGCACCCCACTTGAGGCTCCTGGTGATTTATGGACTACAGTACTCAATTTTGGAACATTTAATTTTATTCATAAAATTTGTTCGTTTTTAAAATACAATACAAAACAACCCCATAAACGATAACATACAAAATATAAAAAATTTAATGTAGCAGAAGGAAAATTTTTTCTTATTATATCTGCCCCCTTTTTCAAACAATTAGTTCAATCAAAAATAATCTTCAGTAACAGAACAAAATGAATAACTCTTACTGATTTTTTTACTCTAATACAATACGCATTACAATACTTCACATATTTTTTTTTTAACAATTCAGTTTTGATCATTTTCTTAAATGTACACATTGACTTGGCATTTTTAATTTCATTCTCCAAACCATTCCACAATCCAATTCCCTGGATTGAGGTAGACCGTCCCTTCAAACTACAGTAGTTCTGAATTTTGGTTTTACAAATATCTCTGTCCCCTTAAGATTATAACAACTTTGTCTTTGTCAAAATGCATTTGGATATTTAAAGGTAGGTAATGTGTTATTATGAGCCCTATACATAACTGATAAAATATTATAATCTACCAAATCATGGAACTTCAATAACTTCAGTTGATAAAATAATGTGCTAATGTATGACAGTAATGAATTCTAGTGATCATTCTTACAGCTCTTTTCTGTAAAACAAAAATAGGCTTTGTAATTGGTTTACATGCTTTTCCCCAAACATCAATACAATAGATTAGGTGTGGAACAATGATTGTGTTATGCAACAAATACAGAGCTTTATCTTTTAATAAGTCTCTGACTTTGTACAGTACTGCAATAGATTTAGCTATTTTTATTCGTACAGAATTTATGTGTTGTTTCCATGTCAGTTTGTCATCAATGATAACACCCAAAAACTTCACCTCACTCACTCTACAAATCTCAACACCCTTAATTTTAAATGGAACATCAACAGTTCTTCTTTTTATTACTGAATATCATGTAATTAGTTTGATCCAGATTTAATGATAATTTATTAAGTTTAAACCAAGTTTGTATTTTGACAAATTCTGTCTTCATCAACTCCAACATCCGTTCCATATCTTTACACAATGTACTGGTCATTTGAAATTATTGATGGGTTTATGGTTTAATTATATGCACAGTGTATAAACACACACTCGTAAATTTTAGATACATAGATATAGATATACAGTATCTTGTTTGTACACAAACTTTGCTGTTTAAATTTTATTTTCCAGCCTGCTGTGCCATCTGTAATTAATTTTTTGGTCATTAAAGTTGTTTTAGGGTGGCAGGAATAAACTTTGGTCTTGGTCCTAGCTCTTTATTCAGATCAGAATTAAATATTTTTCCAAACAGAGATGTTCCAAAAAGCTATCTATCACAGGTAAGACATATTCAATTTACAAACAAATCCAATTCAAGTCAATATAACTTTCAAGTAAAAAGCCTTCTGCCCTTTAAACTATTTTTTTCTGTGTGTTACACATATTTATGTGTATGTATATGTGTATGTATATCTATATATGTGTATGTGTACATGCATATGTGTATGTATGCATGTGTGTATGTATGCATATACACATTAGTATTTGTTTTTGTTAGAGCTGCGTACATGCCCAGAGTTTGATATCTTGACAAAACTACAATTTTTATTTTTTTAAGACTGTTTTTAAAATTGCTCTGTTGTTAGATTTTAAAGAAGTTATTTGAGTAATTCTCAAAATAATGTTCTTGTAGTTATTTCTGTTGCACAACTACCAGTTTATACCTTTTACACATGTTTGTAACTATTTACTTTTTCTTTTGTTGACTTTATTCTATGTTTACTTATATTACTATTACTTATAATATTACTTATAATGTTTACTTTATTTTTTTATCACTATGATAAAGAGATTAATATTAATGAGTGTTTTGGGAGAAGGGAGCAGCGAGGGATTGGGGGTCTCAGATTGGCTAGGAAGTAAGAAGGGGGATCTTTGAGGAAAATACGTTGGGAACCACTGTTATAGACAATGTTTAAAGCTCTGCAATTTATTTAAATTTAAAAACCTTTTTATAATTCTGTCGTACAGCTTGTCCATGATATACTGTTTATAATCAGATAACACCGACCCTGACCTGTAAAGAGACGATTTCTTTCTTTATTTTCATTCTGGACTTTTTTAACGATTTTGAGACATGTACAAATGTGTAAATGGACTATACCGATATAGCACCTTTCTATCTAATCAAGGTACTCAAAGCACATTAAAACACAAGCTGTGTCCTCATTTATCCATCCACACACACATTCATACTGCAAGATCTCTACAAAGCTAATGGAACAAATCATTTCAACTAATCAGTGCTTTTTAGATCACATTCATGCACCAATGGGACACACGTTTTCATTTACCCTTTACAGTATTTATCCAGGTAGTCTCATTGAACCACGAGAACTCATTTTCAAGAGAGACCTGTTTAGGGAGCAGATGGTGAGGATTAAAGGCCTTGCTCAGGGGCCCAGAGTGGGGCGAATGAGGGCGGAGGCAGGTGTGGGTGTTTCACCATTTTCCACCCACATTTTTTGATGTTGTCGGTACCGGGGCTTGACCTGGCAATCTTCCGATCACAGGCCCACCGTCTCTAACCACTGCACCACCACTCCCCATCAGAGGCAATCAGGGGTTCAGTGTCTTGCCCGGTGACACTTCAACATATGAATGCTGGTGGAATCGAACCCCCAACTTTCCCACTGAGATTACCACTCTAACCACTCAGCCATAGTTGCCTCATTGTAATGACTATAAATTTACCTGAGTAAATGTTTGTGTATGCACATGGGTTTTATGGCTCAACTTTACTTTTAATTACTTATTAATCATAACAAAATGATTTTTGTGAAAGTCAACATTTTTCTGTATGTTTTTGGAGGGGGGTAGTGAGGTCACCAATGTATGGGTATGTTTTGTACACATGTGAAAATGTTGAAAATTGTGAATCAATTGTCAACCAAGTACAAGTCCATACCAGTTCTTGGAAACCCAAGTACATTTTTTTATTAAATTAAAGAAACCTTGATTGTAAGATATTCTAAAAACTAATAAGCATTTGAAATAAACTTCCTATAACCTTAGTATTTTTTATTGTTTAGAGAACATTTGTCCATTAAAAGGTCATCTTGGGGAAAAATAAATAAATGAATATATATATA
>JBBPBX010070894.1:7274-18466 GCA_038048925.1 Garcialebias charrua | reverse complement strand
ATCCATCCATCCATCCATTTTCTTCCGCTTATCCGGGGTCGGGTCGCGGGGGTAGCAGCCTAAGTAGGGAGGCCCAGACTTCCCTCTCCCCAGCCACTTGGAGCAGCTCCTCTGGGGGAATCCCAAGGCGTTCCCAGGCCAGCCGAGAAACATAGTCCCTCCAGCGTATCCTGGGTCTTCCTCTGGGTCTCCTCCCGGTGGGACATGCCCGGAACACCTCACCAGGGAGGCGTCCAGGAGGCATCCTAACCAGATGCCCGAGCCACCTCAACTGGCTCCTCTCGATGTGGAGAAGCAGCGGCTCTACTCCGAGTCCCTCCCGGATGACTGAGCTTCTCACCCTATCTCTAAGGGAGAGTCCAGCCACCCTGCGGAGAAAACTCATTTCAGCCGCTTGTATCCGAGATCTTGTTCTTTCGGTCATAACCCAAAGCTCATGACCATAGATGAGGGTGGGAACGTAGATCGATCGGTAAATTGAGAGCTTTGCCTTTTGACTCAGCTCTCTCTTCACCACGACAGACCGGTACAGCGCCCGCTTCACTGCGGACGCTGCACCTATCCGCCTATCGATCTCACGCTCCAGTTTTCCCTCATTCGTGAACAAGATCCCGAGATACTTAAACTCCTCCACTTGGGTAAGGACCTCCTCCCCGACCCGGAGAGGGCACGCTACCCTTTTCCGGCTCAAGACCATGGCCTCGGATTTGGAGGAACTGATCCTCATCCCGGCCGCATCACATTCAGCTGCAAACCGCTCCAGCGAAAGCTGTAGATCACGAGCTGATGAAGCCAATAGGACCACATCATCTGCAAAAAACAGAGAAGCGATTCTAAGGCCACCAAAACGGATCCTCTCAACACCTTGGCTGCGCCTAGAAATTCTGTCCATAAAAGTTATAAACAGAATCGGTGACAAAGGGCAACCTTGGCGGAGTCCAACTCTCACCGGAAACGAGCCTGACTTACTGCCGGCAATGCGGACCAAGCTCTGACACCGGTCGTACAGGGACCTAACAGCCCATATCAATGGGCCTGGTACCCCATACTCCCGGAGTACCCGCCACAGAACCCCCCGAGGGACGCGGTCGAATGCCTTTTCCAAGTCTACAAAGCACATGTAAACTGGTTGGGCAAACTCCCACGCACCCTCCAGGACCCTGTTGAGGGTGTAGAGCTGGTCTAGTGTTCCACGACCAGGACGAAAACCACACTGTTCCTCCTGAATCCGAGGTTCGACTATCCGACGGACCCTCCTCTCCAGAACCCCTGAATAGACCTTACCAGGGAGGCTTAAGAGTGTGATCCCTCTATAGTTGGAACACACCCTACGGTCCCCCTTTTTGAATAGGGGAACCACCACCCCAGTCTGCCAATCCAAGGGAACTGCCCCCGATGTCCACGCGATATTGCAGAGTCGCGTAAGCCAACACAACCCCACAACATCCAGAGCCCTAAGGAACTCAGGACGAATCTCATCCACCCCCGGAGCCTTGCCACCGCGGAGCTTTTTAACCACCTCGGCGACCTCAGCACCAGAGATTGGAGAGCCCGACCCAAAGTCCCCAGGCTCCGCTTCCTCAGTGGAAGACGTGCCAGTAGGATTGAGGAGGTCTTCGAAGTATTCCGCCCACCGACTCACAACATCCCGAGTTGAGGTCAACAGCACGCCATCCCCACCATAAATGGTGTTGGTCGCGTACCGCTTTCCCCCCCTGAGACGCCGGATGGTGGACCAGAATCGCCTCGAAGCCGTACGGAAGTCATTCTCCATGGCCTCTCCGAACTCCTCCCACGCCCGAGTTTTTGCCTCAGCAACCACCCGAGCCGCATGCCGCTTGGACTGCCGGTACCTATCTGCTGCTTCCGGGGTCCCACAGGCCAAAAAGGCCCAATAGGACTCCTTCTTCAGCTTGACAGCATCCCTCACCGCCGGTGTCCACCACCGGGTTCGAGGGTTGCCACCACGACAGGCACCAACAACCTTGCGGCCACAACTCCGATAAGCTGCCTCGACAATAGAGGCGCGAAACATGGCCCACTCGGGCTCAATGTCCCCCGCCTCCCTCGGAACGTGTTCAAAGCTCTCCCGGAGGTGGGAGTTAAAGCTCCGTCTTACGGGAGACTCTGCCAGACGTTCCCAGCAGACCCTCACAATACGTTTGGGTCTGCCAGGTCTGACCGGCATCCTCCCCCACCATCGGAGCCAACTCACCACCAGGTAGTGGTCAGTTGACAGCTCCGCCCCTCTCTTCACCCGAGTGTCCAGGACATGCGGCCGCAGATCAGATGAGACGACAACAAAGTCGATCATTGAACTACGACCTAGGGTGTCCTGGTGCCAAGAGCACATATGGACACCCTTATGCCTGAACATGGTGTTCGTTATGGACAATCCATGACGAGCACAGAAGTCCAACAACAGAACACCACTCGGGTTCAGATCAGGGGGGCCGTTCCTCCCAACCACACCCCTCCAGGTCTCACTGTCATTGCCCACGTGAGCGTTGAAGTCCCCCAGCAGAACAAGGGAGTCCCCAGGAGGCGCACCCTCCAATACCCCCTCCAAGGACTCCAAAAAGGGTGGGTAATCTGCGCTGCCGTTCGGCGCATAGGCACAAACAACAGTCAGAGCCCGTCCCCCCACACGTAGGCGAAGGGAGGCTACCCTCTCGTTCACCGGGGTGAACCCCAACGTACAGGCACCAAGATGGGGGGCAACAAGTATGCCCACTCCTGCTCGGCGCCTCTCACCAGGGGCAACTCCAGAGTGGAAGAGTGTCCAACCCCTCTCAAGGAAACTGGTTCCAGAGCCAGAGCCATGCGTTGAGGTGAGTCCGACTATTTCTAGCCGGAACCTCTCAACCTCACACACTAGCTCAGGCTCCTTCCCCACCAGAGAGGTGACATTCCATGTCCCAATGGCCAGCTTCTGTAGCCGAGGATCAGACCGCCAGGGTCCCCGCCCTCGGCCACCACCCATTCCACAATGCACCCGACCCCTTTGGCCCCTCCCACAGGTGGTGAGCCTATGGGAAGGGGGACCCACGTCTCCTCTTCGGGCTGTGCCCGGCCGAGCTCCATGGGTGAAAGCCCGGCCACCAGGCGCTCGCCAACGTGCCCCTCCTCCGGGCCTGGCTCCAGAGTGGGGCCCCGGTGACCCGCGTCCGGGCGAGGGAACATTGTTTCCATTTATATTATTCATCATAAGGGGTCTTGTGGGCTGCGCTTTGTCTCGTCCCTCACCTAGGACCTGTCTGCCTTGGGTGACCCTACTAGGGGCATAAAGCCCCTGACAGCATAGCTCCTAGGATCATTGGGACACTCAAACCCCTCCACCACGGTAAGGTGGCAGCCCAGGGAGGGGATTTAATATAATGAATTTAATATAATATGAGTGAGGAAAATAATCCTAAGTAAGAATAGTAATAAAATGTGTTCATCACGCAAAGAACGAGTGATTGTGTGTCGGTATTTGTGTGTGCGCGCACCCTGCTTTGGTGCGCAACGGCTCATCCATTCATTCTGAGTGAAAATATTAACTTTGCGCACGAGTTTATTACCATAATTACTGTAAACACAGAGGAACTTGGATGTTTGGTTGAACATAGATCTTTGTTTATTTAATAGATGATATGAAGAAACGGGTCTGTGCGTCTCAGTGGAGAGTTTTCATGACATGACGTGATGTTGGAGTCTCCAAACGCTGCGCGCCCCGCAGCCTTTGGAATCATATAGATGAGACATTCCATTGATCAGGCTTTGTGTGGACTGGACAGTCCTGATCGGCCTGCCAGCTCCCTCAGGAAAGCTCGGGAACAGTTTGATCGCTGCTGCTTCTGCATGTGCACGCGTGATGCACCTGTGTTGCTCCAGAGCGCAGCAGTGCCAAACTGAAAAATGATTATTTCTGAAAACGGCTGATAAGCCATATCCCAGATCAGAAAATTATATCTGTTTATAAATAAATGATCTGCGTGTTACACTATTTATTATAACCTCCAGTAAGGCTGAATGAATCCGTTCCTGTTAAATTTATTTTTGGCACAACTTTGCGCGTGCTTTATTTAACTGCGTCATGTGGATGTAATACTTGTTAATCGTGTGTTTGGTGGGAATATTAATCATTTTCACATCATGAACAGTTAATAATAATAATAATAATAATAATAATAATAATAATAATAATGAATTCAATTTATAACGCACTTTTCATTAATGAAAATCTCAAAGTGCTACAAGGTGCAACAGAATTAAATGTCAATAAAACATTTAATAAACAATTAAAATCAACAACAGTATCAGCTATGATCAAAAGTAGAATCATGAGAAGGTAGAGTATGCTCGGTTGAAAAGAAAGGTCTTCAAGCCGCTCTTCAAGTCAACCACAGACTGTGGGGCTTCAGTTTCTCTGAATCACCTGTAAGTGTCGCCAAAGGAACAAGTACCACAGAAACGTGCGTACGCCTGCTCGGGAGCTTGCGTGGAAATGTACCTGGATGCGCATATATTCACGTTCAGTTCAGTTTTGATACATACGGGGTTTTGCGTGGATAGTGACGTAAGCAAGTTTTTTGTGCGCACGCACGGTTGATACATGAGGCCCCAGCTCACTAGTGAGTCCTGCTTCTCTGCAGGCTTTGGGAAAATATTTGATGAATAGAAAGTAGGCTTTTAGGAAGTGGGGGCCCTTTAGGAAACAGTTTCTTTTAGATATTAGATGAACAAAAGACTTACATGAATGGAAAAGGAAAAAAGAAAGTGAATAACATTAAGCCACTGAACTGCAGTCTTGGAAATAAAATACAGACCTGGGCTTGAGCACAGAGTATGATATCCTTGAACCTGTTACAGCTTTGTTTCTCCAAGGTTGCTGTTTAATCATGCTAATACTGTACGTTGTACAAGCACACGTTTTTCCTTTTTCCTGACCTTTCTGAATACAGAGACACAGCAAACTTGTAGCCATGTGATGATGTCAATGTTGAATGTGGAAAAGACAGCAGAGGTTGAAAAGTGCAAATAAATTGGGTGTATTTTGGTTAGTAAAAGTCACGGTGCACCAGAGAAACCTGCTTGGAGTCAGAATATCGACCAGCGCATTGTAAACACGTGCTAATCTGTAAACATCAAGTCAGTTTAAGAGAATAACTAAACAGCTAAAAACTGACAGATTGCAAGACTATCCGAAACACTTGAAACCATTTTATTATCGTTCAAATAGGCCTGTCATGATAACACATTTTGCTGAGCGATTAATTGTCGCAGAAATTATTGTGATAAATGATAATATTGTTTGAAATTTAATCCATCCATCCATCCATTTTCTTCCGCTTATCCGGGGTCGGGTCGCGGGGGTAGCAGCCTAAGTAGGGAGGCCCAGACTTCCCTCTCCCCAGCCACTTGGAGCAGCTCCTCTGGGGGAATCCCAAGGCGTTCCCAGGCCAGCCGAGAAACATAGTCCCTCCAGCGTATCCTGGGTCTTCCTCTGGGTCTCCTCCCGGTGGGACATGCCCGGAACACCTCACCAGGGAGGCGTCCAGGAGGCATCCTAACCAGATGCCCGAGCCACCTCAACTGGCTCCTCTCGATGTGGAGAAGCAGCGGCTCTACTCCGAGTCCCTCCCGGATGACTGAGCTTCTCACCCTATCTCTAAGGGAGAGTCCAGCCACCCTGCGGAGAAAACTCATTTCAGCCGCTTGTATCCGAGATCTTGTTCTTTCGGTCATAACCCAAAGCTCATGACCATAGATGAGGGTGGGAACGTAGATCGATCGGTAAATTGAGAGCTTTGCCTTTTGACTCAGCTCTCTCTTCACCACGACAGACCGGTACAGCGCCCGCTTCACTGCGGACGCTGCACCTATCCGCCTATCGATCTCACGCTCCAGTTTTCCCTCATTCGTGAACAAGATCCCGAGATACTTAAACTCCTCCACTTGGGTAAGGACCTCCTCCCCGACCCGGAGAGGGCACGCTACCCTTTTCCGGCTCAAGACCATGGCCTCGGATTTGGAGGAACTGATCCTCATCCCGGCCGCATCACATTCAGCTGCAAACCGCTCCAGCGAAAGCTGTAGATCACGAGCTGATGAAGCCAATAGGACCACATCATCTGCAAAAAACAGAGAAGCGATTCTAAGGCCACCAAAACGGATCCTCTCAACACCTTGGCTGCGCCTAGAAATTCTGTCCATAAAAGTTATAAACAGAATCGGTGACAAAGGGCAACCTTGGCGGAGTCCAACTCTCACCGGAAACGAGCCTGACTTACTGCCGGCAATGCGGACCAAGCTCTGACACCGGTCGTACAGGGACCTAACAGCCCATATCAATGGGCCTGGTACCCCATACTCCCGGAGTACCCGCCACAGAACCCCCCGAGGGACGCGGTCGAATGCCTTTTCCAAGTCTACAAAGCACATGTAAACTGGTTGGGCAAACTCCCACGCACCCTCCAGGACCCTGTTGAGGGTGTAGAGCTGGTCTAGTGTTCCACGACCAGGACGAAAACCACACTGCTCCTCCTGAATCCGAGGTTCGACTATCCGACGGACCCTCCTCTCCAGAACCCCTGAATAGACCTTACCAGGGAGGCTTAAGAGTGTGATCCCTCTATAGTTGGAACACACCCTACGGTCCCCCTTTTTGAATAGGGGAACCACCACCCCAGTCTGCCAATCCAAGGGAACTGCCCCCGATGTCCACGCGATATTGCAGAGTCGCGTAAGCCAACACAACCCCACAACATCCAGAGCCCTAAGGAACTCAGGACGAATCTCATCCACCCCCGGAGCCTTGCCACCGCGGAGCTTTTTAACCACCTCGGCGACCTCAGCACCAGAGATTGGAGAGCCCGACCCAAAGTCCCCAGGCTCCGCTTCCTCAGTGGAAGACGTGCCAGTAGGATTGAGGAGGTCTTCGAAGTATTCCGCCCACCGACTCACAACATCCCGAGTTGAGGTCAACAGCACGCCATCCCCACCATAAATGGTGTTGGTCGCGTACCGCTTTCCCCCCCTGAGACGCCGGATGGTGGACCAGAATCGCCTCGAAGCCGTACGGAAGTCATTCTCCATGGCCTCTCCGAACTCCTCCCACGCCCGAGTTTTTGCCTCAGCAACCACCCGAGCCGCATGCCGCTTGGACTGCCGGTACCTATCTGCTGCTTCCGGGGTCCCACAGGCCAAAAAGGCCCAATAGGACTCCTTCTTCAGCTTGACAGCATCCCTCACCGCCGGTGTCCACCACCGGGTTCGAGGGTTGCCACCACGACAGGCACCAACAACCTTGCGGCCACAACTCCGATAAGCTGCCTCGACAATAGAGGCGCGAAACATGGCCCACTCGGGCTCAATGTCCCCCGCCTCCCTCGGAACGTGTTCAAAGCTCTCCCGGAGGTGGGAGTTAAAGCTCCGTCTTACGGGAGACTCTGCCAGACGTTCCCAGCAGACCCTCACAATACGTTTGGGTCTGCCAGGTCTGACCGGCATCCTCCCCCACCATCGGAGCCAACTCACCACCAGGTAGTGGTCAGTTGACAGCTCCGCCCCTCTCTTCACCCGAGTGTCCAGGACATGCGGCCGCAGATCAGATGAGACGACAACAAAGTCGATCATTGAACTACGACCTAGGGTGTCCTGGTGCCAAGAGCACATATGGACACCCTTATGCCTGAACATGGTGTTCGTTATGGACAATCCATGACGAGCACAGAAGTCCAACAACAGAACACCACTCGGGTTCAGATCAGGGGGGCCGTTCCTCCCAACCACACCCCTCCAGGTCTCACTGTCATTGCCCACGTGAGCGTTGAAGTCCCCCAGCAGAACAAGGGAGTCCCCAGGAGGCGCACCCTCCAATACCCCCTCCAAGGACTCCAAAAAGGGTGGGTAATCTGCGCTGCCGTTCGGCGCATAGGCACAAACAACAGTCAGAGCCCGTCCCCCCACACGTAGGCGAAGGGAGGCTACCCTCTCGTTCACCGGGGTGAACCCCAACGTACAGGCACCAAGATGGGGGGCAACAAGTATGCCCACTCCTGCTCGGCGCCTCTCACCAGGGGCAACTCCAGAGTGGAAGAGTGTCCAACCCCTCTCAAGGAAACTGGTTCCAGAGCCAGAGCCATGCGTTGAGGTGAGTCCGACTATTTCTAGCCGGAACCTCTCAACCTCACACACTAGCTCAGGCTCCTTCCCCACCAGAGAGGTGACATTCCATGTCCCAATGGCCAGCTTCTGTAGCCGAGGATCAGACCGCCAGGGTCCCCGCCCTCGGCCACCACCCATTCCACAATGCACCCGACCCCTTTGGCCCCTCCCACAGGTGGTGAGCCTATGGGAAGCCTATGAGCCTATGAAATTTAATAATTAGTAATTATTGTCAAAATTAAGAAGAAATTTTGGTTATGTCATTTTGAATGTGGTACCTTTTTTTTACCACTGGATGGCAGGATAAGACTGTTTGAACTGAAGGATGGATAGTGAGGGAGTGAGCAGTGTGTCTCTTTAATAAAAATGGGAGCAAGGCCCCTTGACACAACATTGGCTGACTCTCTCTTTCATGTTTTTTTGTTTCTCAAAATGGCGGACGCTCAGTGTGGTTTTAGCTCTTTAGCATAGCATTTTTCCACACAAAGCTTTTAATAGAATTTTTTTTTTTAATCAGTAAACAAGTTTTCAGCTTCTTTTTGTAGAGATAAATAACTTTTTATACAAAGGCACGGGTTTCAACCGTGAATTTTGAAGCTTTGACAAGAGAGATTTTTTTCCCCGAGGTTGGCCTGTTAGCTTAGCTCGTAGCTTAGCTGCTTTTAACGATCCAAAAACGCGATTTTGAATGGTTAAAACAGATTTTAAAGAGAAAGGTAGGGGTCAGTGAAGAGCACCGGAGTTGAGCCTTTTGTCATCCAAGAAACGATAAAGCCGTTAAATGAAATGGTTGATCATTTTTATTTATCATGCGATTAACTGATTTATTGTTTATCGCAACAGGCCTACGTTCAAATTAATGTCCCAGCTGTCAATCATTGAGTCCTTTGTTTAATTATTAAGTAAAGTATTTTTATTTTATTAAGTGCCTGCAGGTCAGAATATTTTTTGGTAGATAGTGGTTTCTCCTGCAGCAGTTATGTTCAGTCTGTCGTGGCATCAGGTGTAACAAGAAGAACACCTTTATCCTGCCTTCGATGACAACACATTTAGTTTCCCACCTGTTGTCCCATCAGCCTGCGGGGGAAACATTTATTGTGTTGTTTCTCCTGGAAGGACTGAAAGCTCTTTGATGTGATACACGTGCTGATCGTTCACCGGTGAAACATTGCCCTGATTCACTGATGTTTGTCAGTGGAAACTCGCACAATCTACTGTTGGCATCGCCTGCTTCTTCATGTTCACTGAGCCACTGTTGTATGCTTGCTTCATACTGGTTTTGTGCTGCCACAGCTTTGACTCAGGGGTTTACACTCTGGCCTAGTTCTAGTTTGTCTGTCTATTAAAAAAACAAGAAGAAAAGATGTTCAAATGATTTCTCACCAGGAATGTTATGTTTTTTGATGCCCTTGTGGTCCTTGAGTTATAACTGATCCAAATGGTGATTTGAACATTGTTTCTTCACACCAAGCGTCCATGCTGTTTTTCTTCATTTGACTCGTGAGGGGCCGAGATGGTGTAGAGGCAGGGCAGCCGGCTCAGGACCAAAAGGTCCCGGGTTCGATCCCCGGTCACTACATACCTCCTTGTGTCCCTGGGCAAGACACTTACCCGAGTTGCTCCCGGTAGGGCTGGGCCATATCATATCGTTACCGGTTTTACCGGTTTAAAAAGCTTGCCCGGGCAAAAAAGTTATATCATGATATGCTAATTTCATGACGTAATACGTCAGGGCGCCCCGCCCCCTACAACCAAGCGCTTCGAAATCGAGCAAACCTAACTGTGCACCTCCCCTCCACCTGTCTGTGGTGTAACGCTAGCTAAAAAGCTAAAAACAAACAACGCGCGCGTCTCTGCTTCTCTCCATCCAGCTGTAAACTGCAGATACAGAGAGCTCGTCCCCCCCTCGCCCCCACCCCGCTCTGAGCTGCCGCTACTGCGTGTCCCCTCTGTCTGTACAAACACGCGCGGCTCGAGTTCCACAGTCGGTCCACAGACCGAGGCAGGTGATCAGAGACAGATCAGTCAGATAAATGAATAATTCCTGCATGAATAGATGAAGCTGAAACACCAACAAGCTTCAGGGTCAGCTGATCACCTTGTTACAAGTTCTGGAAGTTATACTTCATTTAAAGACAACATATTTTGTTGTACGGTATGTTTCATTTATGACCAACAGATATTAAGCTTCATTTTATATTTAGTTGTTTTGGGAAACTACACCTGCACTTTAGTTTTAATTTTTTTTAAATATACTTGGAGACTGAATACTTTACTAAATAAAGTAATTTGATTTCAGTAAAATTACCCCTTGTTGTTTTTTAAAATTTTATATAATACTGCAAAGCAACATGTTAATTTTGTCAAATAAATAAATTAGATTTTTTATTTTTTTGGTTATATCACGAAATTTATCATTATCGTGATAATGCTCTGAAATATCACGATATAATTTTTGAGCCATATCGCCCACCCCTAGCTCCCGGTAGGACTGGCTGGCACCCTGCGTGGCAGTCTACGAATGTGTGTATGGATGTGTGTATGAATGTGTGTATGAATGTGTGTATGAATGGGTGGATGGCTGGTACTGTGAAGCGCTTTGGGGCCCCTCATAGTGGCTGGAAAGCGCTATATAAGTAAGCTCCATTTACCATTTGTTGGTCTTGGTCTGTTGTGTGTTTGGTGCCCCCTTTTGAATGGGAGCTTCATTTTTGAATGGGAGCTTCATTGTTGCATGCACTGCAGTCAGCCCCATTGATACACATTTTTGACTGGAAGCTGGAACAATACAAGCTTCCCTGGACTGGTTCCAGTCTGGTTCCAAAAACAACATGACAGCTGCTGTGAAGCAGGTCCTGCTTGCTTTAATTCCTAATAACAACACAGCAGAAGACAGGGGCACTTAGTCTCTGGTCAGTGCACACAGTCCAAGAAATTTGTACTGCTCAAGTTCTTCAGCAGAAGGACCTACAACATACAGAGGTCACAGCCAGGGGCTAATTTCTAATTTTTCATTAAATTATTATTTTGAGTTTAAATAT
>JBBPBX010070893.1:0-18467 GCA_038048925.1 Garcialebias charrua | reverse complement strand
ATCGCTAAAACTAGTTGGCATGACAGAATAAATACAACTCGCCCGATAGCAACACGTACCTGAAATATTCTCTCCATTTTGATGAGATGTGTGGCCGGGTTCTGTTTTCAACTGCTACTTCCTGTTTACTGTAGACATGCGCAGTGCTTACGTCTGACGTAATGACGCTGACGTCTGACGTAATGACGCTGACGTCTGACGTAATGACGCTGTGTGCGGCTTGGAAGAAGCGCTTCAAGCCAGCAGATGGAAACACTTCTGATCTGCATTAATTTGTATTTACATATTTGCGAGGTAGCTCAAATTTCGCAATTAAAATGGATGGAAACACGGTTAGTGATGTAGTGACCAAGATATTTAGTTTTTAGGCACCCTTACCAAAAACAAGTACACTTTAAGTAAATGTTGTTAAGTATATAAAAAATAATAATAAAAAAATTAAAAAAACATTGCTAAAGTTTATAAAAGTATATGTCTCTAAGTGTACTTTTAAGTATACTCATAGTTTAATTACAATATACTTTTTTGGGACTAAACTGGCCCATTTTCAGTTTATAAAGTATATGCTTAAAGTATACTAGTAGTGCACTTTTAATTAGACTTCCAATGTACAGTACTTATAGTGTACTTCAAGTTAATATTTTAGTTTATTGAAGTATACTTAAAGTATACCACTAGTATCTTCTTCTTCTTCTTTAGGCTTTTCCCTTTTCAGGGGTCTCCACAGCGAGTCATCCACCTCCACTTCACTCTGGCCTCTGCATCCTCTGTCCTCACTCCAACTACCTCCATGTCCTCTCTAACTGCATCCATATATCTCCTCTGTGTCTTTTTCCTGGCAGCTGCATTTCTAACATCCTTCTACCAATATACCCACTGTCCCTCCTCTGGACATGTCCAAACCATCTCAGTCTGGCCTCCCTAACTTTATCTCCCAGTTGTTCAACATGTGCTGTACCTCTGATGATCTCATTCCTGATCTTATCCATCCTTGTCACTCCTAAGGAGAACCTCAGCATCTTCATTTCTGCTACTTCCAGTTCTTTCTCCTGTCTTTTTGTCACTAGCCGTGTTTCCATCAAGGTTTCTAGATGCGCATTTTGAAGTATCGCAGCAGAAAAGCTTAATGGAAACGGCAAAATCTGTATTTACTTCCTCAAATTCGCCAAAAAGTTTATACGCTCGCTTGAGGTGGTTTTGGGGATCTTCGAAAATGAGCAGATGCGCAAAACGACAGATGGAAACAGATTTTCCGACTCTGTTCTGCCGTAGCGAACATTCACGTCACGTGACGTTCAGCTGTTTCCGCTCCGGACAACATGTAACATCGCTAAAACTAGTTGGCATGACAGAATAAATACAACTCACCCGATAGCAACACATACCTGAAATATTCTCTCCATTTTGACGAGATGTGTGGCCGGGTTCTGTTTTCAACCGCTACTTCCTGTTTACTGTAGACATGCGCAGTGCTGATGTCTGACGTAATGACGCTGACGTCTGACGTAATGACGCTGACGTCTGACGTAATGACGCTGTGCGTGGCTTGGTAGATGCGCTACAAGCCAGCAGATGGAAACACTTCTGCTTCGCATTAATTTGTATTTACATATTTGCGAGATTTCAAAAATTAGCTCAAAATTCGAAATGAAAATGGATGGAAACACAATGAATGACACTGTCTCCAGACCATACAACATAGCTGGTCTCACCACTGTCTTGTAAAATGCTGGTGAAGATTCTCAGTCGTCCAGGACATGATAAATCAAAAAGGCGTTCAATACAAGATCAACTGGACTTTATTTGTAACAGAAAACGTTTCGACTCCCATCCGGGAGGCTTTCTCAATTCCATGAACAACTGTGAGAAGTTTGGAGTTTGGTGCGCAGTGGCGGTTCTACACACGGGCCCACGCGGGCCCGTGCCCGTCTAAAATGGACCCTGGCCCGCCCTGTGGCCCGCCCTCCGAGCAGAAGCGGAAACAATGCTCAGCACGGACCCTGGTCCGCCGCCCGCCCTGCTTCCGCCCTGCTTCCGGGACCCGCCCTCCTCCGAGCAGAAGCGGAACTGCGTCAGCACGGACCCTGGTCCGCCGCCCGCCCTGCTTCCGGGGCCCGCCCTCCGGGCACAACATTCAGGTAGTTGTACCTTTAGTGCGTTACACCACTGCGAAGTGCGAACAACGAAAAGAAGAGCGAGCGCGAAGACGGCGAAGTTACCGAGCGTTATCCACGAGTACCACTACAAATACAAACAATACAAGGTAACATTCTGGTCAAGAAATGATGTTGTTGGCTAGTATGAATTATAATAGCAGCCTATCAGACCAGGCGTTTATGTTGTATGCTTCTAGCTAACGCTAGTTATCTTACAACAACACACATGGCATGCTTCTAGCTAACGCTACCCGTATTTCGTCGGAATATAACACACAGTTTTCTTTTGTTAAGCTCAGGAGACCGTGTGTGCTATAATGTCAGCTAAGAAATATATTTTTTCTCGCAAAGAAACAATTGTTTTTACCGTGTTAATCTAAGATGGACTTCACAAGATTAATAATCTTGTGAAGTCCATCGATGCTCGCTCGCTTCTGTGGACGCCATTTTAAGAATTCCGCTCCTGCTTCATGGAATATCTTACAAAAAGATCTGAAGCTCTCGACCTTGACTTCTCTAAATGGTTTTCAGAATCTGTTGGAATCCTGGCAAAAACCAATGCAGATTTGTTCCTGTCTTTGATTTTATACGTCTACCTTATAATGTTTTGCTAGTTTTTTGATACTTTTAGTGATTTTTTTTTTTCTATTGTTTATTGTTTGTTTGTTTGTTTATTGTTTAAGGAAATTCTACCATTGCTGTTCATTGTTCTTTAGTTTTAGCAGGTCGCTTTCGTAAATGAGCCCATGAGGTTCAAAAGATTTACCTGACTAAATAAAGGTTGAATGAATGAATGAATTATCTTACAACACACAACCAAGCTAACTTGTGTTAAAAAATATTAATAGTTGCTGTTGCTGAAGTGTTGTATTTTCCTCTCCATGCATGTTTGTCTATAGTGCAAAATGAAGAGAAAGATGGACATTACATCTTATTTCTGCACAAGAAAGACAAATAACAGTGAGGCAGACATTGAGACAGAACCAGATGGAGGTGTTGAGAGAGCTGAAGAAAGGCACGTTGAGAGCCCCACACAGCCAGAGGACTTGGAAGACACTGGTTTTCAAAGAGAGGGTACAGGGATGGAAAGAGAGACACATGAAGATCCTGAAATGGAGACAGCTGAGACTGAGATGCAAGCAGCACGTGAGACAGAGATGGAGAATATTTGTGGATCCACAAGCACTGGACCATCAGGTTTGTGATGTTCAAAAAAAATGTGTTTGTTAAAGCTATACTCTGTAGTTTCTGCAGTACCCTGGGACTTAGAAAAATTTCCAGCAGGTGAAATCATTCTGCTCCCTCCCCTCAGAGCCATATATGGCTCTGAGGGGTAGGCTCTGCTGAGATTCAAATTCAAGCTCTGTTTTTATTGGCTGATTCAAATTCAAGCTCTGTTTTTAATTGGCTGGTTACAAACTCTGTTTTTATTGGCTGTCATTGTCCTGGTCACTCTGTGTTTTTAGTGTTTTTATAAATGCTGATAGAGAAGCAAGGGGACTATAGTTTTTTTCAGAGATTACTTTGTCTAACATCAGTTTGTCAGTAGATAGTGACAGAGTGAAGAAATATGTTAAAAATATATTGTTTGAAAAGTTACAGACTACATTACAATCTTACATACCCCAGCTTTAATGTTAAGTTTTCTGACACAAGTTGAGTTTGAATGAAATATTATTGCTGGCTTTGTTAAAAAATAGTCAAGAAATCTAGCTTTAGCTTATTTGCAGTCTTGGTCCTTGGTCAGGTTTTAGAATTCAAGGAAAGAATGTACTGATCTCAAAAATGCAATTACCGTATTTTCCGGTGTATATGTTAATTTACATATATTTGGTTTTGCTTTCTCCACAGACATCAGCAAATGCAAAGAAGATCCACGATGCAGCCGGACCTAAAGTTGTTTCCAAGAACCTTGATGGGGGACAGAAGGAGGAGCTTCAAAGCAGCTTGGTATCACATTCACCCCTGGCTTGAATATTCACAACACTTGGACTCTGTGTATTGTTACGCTTGCAGACATTTTAGCCCTCCCAACAGCCCAGACACTGTGTTTGATTCCCCAGTTGGTTTTAAAAACTGCAAGAATGCATCTTACAAAGATGCGGGGTTTGCAATGCATGCGAGGTCTGAGCGCCATAAACAAGCCATGGTTACATGGAGGGAGTATCAGAAAGCTGCAGCAGCTAATGCAACACTGGTCAATGTGTTAAACAAGGAGCACAACAGACAGGTTAAAGAAAATCGTGAATATATAAAAACAATAGCGGAAGTGCTTTTACTTATTGCCACTCAAAATTTAGCTCAAAGAGGGCATAATGAGTCTGCAGACTCAGACAATAAAGGGAACTTCAAGGCAATTTTGGAAACTATTGCTAACCACGACAAAGCTATTAAAAAACGGTTGACTTCCATTCATAATGCAAAGTATACCAGCAAAATCATTCAGAATGAGGTTCTGGACTGTTTAGCAGACATGGTTCGAACTGAAATTACAGAGGAAGTGAAAAACAGTGAGGTTTTCAGCATCATAGCAGACGAAACAAAAGATGTAAAGAAAAAGGAACAGATCTCTCTTGTACTAAGGTACTACTACAATGGAGCTATCAATGAAAGTTTTCTACATTTTGAGTCTGCAGAGAAGCTTGATGCAGCAGGGCTTAGTGAGAAAATAATCTACATACTGGAAAAACATGGTCTGGAGTACAACAAAAATCTCGTAGGCCAAGCTTATGATGGTGCCTCTGTTATGAGCGGTAGGCATTCTGGGGTACATGTGAGGATCAAAGAGGATGCAAAATATGCTTTTTACGTCCATTGCACAGCCCACTGTCTAAATCTAGTTTTAGTAGATACAGTCAAAGCTCTCCCAGAGGTAGAGGAGTTTTTCTACTTACTAGAAAAACTATACGTGTTCACATCTGGATCAGCTGTCCATCCTAAATGGCTAGCTATACAAACCGAGATGTACGAAGGTGTACCAAGAGAGCTCCAGCGTTTAAGTGACACTCGTTGGGCATGTCGATTTTTAGCTCTGCGTAACATCATGGATAGACTGCCTGCCCTTAAGCGACTACTGCAAGAAATTGCCCGAGAACATCATGGTGAAAGATCTGTTCAGGCAAGAGGTCTGCTGGCACAGATAAATCTAGAATTTATTGTGCATCTTGTTACACTGCGTAAAGTGTTTGGAGAAACAAAACTTCTGTCTGATATGCTACAGTCTTCAACACTTGACATTTCAAAAGCTGTGGATTTAGTTGAAGCTTTAGTTCAGACATTAAAAGATTTCAGGCAGGAGTCATTTTTTGATCATGTGTGGGATGAAGTGTTGACTATTTTTGGGCAGTGTGATTCAACACCACCAGCTGCAAAACGCCAAAGAACACTAAGCTCTAAACTCAGCGAGCACTGTGTAATGACCACTGTTGGGCAGAGAGAGTCAGAAGATAAAGACGGGTTTCGTACAAACTTTTTCTACCCTGTCATTGATCTCATGCTCAGTGAGCTTGAAAGACGGTTTTCTAGGAGAAACTGTGATATGATGAACAGCGTCCATGCTCTAAATCCCCAAAAAGATGAATTCCTGAAAGAGACAGCTCTGTTTTCATTTGCTCAGTTATATGATTCAAGTATTGATGACCTGGGGCCTGAACTACATCAGTTCAGAAGGATTTTAGACAGAAAATTTCAGACTGGGATGCAGAGACCCACTAGTACAGTGGAGCTAGTACAGTTCATCGAGCCATATAAAGAGGTGTTTTTTGAGCTCTACAGACTCTGTAAAATAGCAGTTGCAATCCCAGTGACTACTGCATCTTGTGAACGGAGTTTTTCTACATTAAAGCTTGTGAAAACATACCTCAGATCCACCATGAACGATGACAGACTAAGCAATCTGGGTGTACTGAGCATCGAGTCGAGGAGGGCAAAGGCACTGAATCTTGACTTATTTGTTGATCGGTTTGCCAGAAACCATCAAAATCACAGAATACAGTTGCTGTGATTACAAATACTGTCTGTAAAATGTTTCTTATTTTTCTCATTTGATTTTTTTAACCATTTTCTTTAGTTTCAATGGTTAATGTCTTGTATGTAAAATGTGACGTTTTTTTTTTAATCACTGCTTTAAAAAAATAAAAGAGTCAAGTAAGATTTCGAATCTGTGTCATCATTGGTTATTTGGGGGCCTTGAGGTTTGCCCCCCCCCCCCGGGGTGCTGATGTGGAGCACAGTGATGGACCGTGCATTTTTCTGGCTTATCTAGACAGAACCTTTACTTTTTGTGTCATCAGAACGGGTTATTCACTAAACTCTCGGTCATGTGCTCATTCAGTTTGCACTACTTCTCATATTTGCACTAATGCTTGTATTACATTACTGCCTATAGTCATAAAGATGTCTTTACAGTCATAAAGTCACTTTTTTCTCCGAGATTTAACGTGCCCCTCTGACAAAACCTCTGGCCCCAGCTTGGCCCCACCAGTACAACTGGTCTAGAACCGCCACTGTTGGTGCTGAAGGAATTTCAGTTAAAGACGTGTTCTGAATGACCAGGCGTTTCTTAGAAAAAGTGAGATTTATTGATTAAGACACAGGTTTAAGACAGTTTAAACAGAAAATGGGCATTAGGTCAATTCATGTGCACACGAACCAAGCTGCTGGATCGAACCTCTCGCCGTGAAGTCGCTCCAGGAATGCCTAAAGTGTCTCTTTGATACGTGATGTTATGTGGTACCATAAATTGTTTTGGGATTCTGCTGTTATCCCATTGGTTAAACCTGATAGTTGCCTTAGCAACGAGATTTATGATCCTGCTCAAGGTCTCTGCTTCCTGACCTTTATCAGTTTGTGTGCTTCTTTGTTTGTGCCAATTCAGAGGAGCAGTTCTAGATTTAAACGAGTTTTGCTTAAGTTTAAACAAGTTATTGTCCTGTGCACCTTGTGTGTGATTAACTAAGTGTGAGCCTGTGTATTGAGCATGATTTCTGATGTGTGTGGTACACCAAAGATGTTTTTGCTGCATGTGTGTCCTCCCCCCCTGGAATGTGTTGTGTGCAGCTCTGGTTTGCTTCAAAGAGGTGGCCCGTGGGTTGAGGCCTGGTCATCAGCTTGGTCCGTGAGATTAATGCTGGCACACCTGAACATGTAAAACCCTTTGTGGTTACATGAGACACATTTGTGAATAGAAACACTTCTACTATAGGTTTGATCATGTGAATAATATAGGTTTAATTATAATAACGTGTATAACAGTGATTTATCCTTCATCTCCCTCTCTCGGCCTATCAAAGATAGGCCGCAACCACCAGCAGAGCACCAGGGGCCCCTGCAGAGGAACCCCCTCCCAACACACCAGCGAAGGAAAACCACCCACAACAAGAAAAATAAAAAAAATCAAGTAATCAAACCACCAAAATCAACTAACCCTAGTCCAAACCTCCATCCGACTCCAAAACTAAACATCATCCAAACACAAAAACAATAATCAACCGTTGAAAGCCGTAGTGGCCTAATCTACTCAAGGAAAAAATGATAAATGCGGTTCCCCTCTTCGCTCCAACTCCCCAGCTGGGGTCCACCCCCGAGTTCCCCATCCACTCTACAGGTATCTGGACTCCGCCGAATACCTGAGAGCTCCTTCACCCAGCAGCGAACTGCGCCTGACCTCCATCTGATCCCAGAACCAACCATCCCGACTAACCCCAAACTGACTCCATCATTAAACCCGAAAAATAAGATGAAAACATGAAACCCCCTCCAAACAGCAAGATCATCAGAGAAATAATATAATTAGGACAAAAGCAACACTCTTCCATTCCACACTCAAACACTCCCCACTACTACAGGTATCTGTTGTCTGCCAAATACAGGTGAGTTTGTGCGGCAGGCGACGGTGTGGACCCCGCCTGCACCAAGGGAAACGCCGTCCCAACATCCTCCATTTCCCTGGAAGCAATCATCCTCGAGATTTTTGCCCGTGCACAAGGTGTCACACACCCCATAAATAGGCAGAACAGAACCAAAATAGCTAGTGGCAAGGCCAAAAGCTTAACTAACACCTGTTGCCATGACCCTCTCGTGAACCAAGACAGTACATGCCACAGCCCTGTATGCGCCTCCTCCGTCTGATGCTTCTGAAGCTCCCTCAGATGGCGCAGGGCCGCTGTCACCCTGACCTGTGGATCTGAAGCAGACGCATCAGGTATAAAGGTACAGCAGGTGCCATCATTAATCACCTCACACACTCCATTAACAGATGCTTTAAACAAATCCAACAGCAAATTATGATGTAAAGACACAACATACATGGCCCACCGCTCTGCAGAGGTGGTCCCTAACGCCTGCACCGACTCATAAATGAACATCCCAAATTGGTAATCTAAAGCTTCCATGCGCAACAGGTGGTCCCCGACCTTCGACCCCGGGAAGAAGCCACGCTTCCATTCCACTGGGACCTCTGAACCCCAAGAAGACTCAAGCTGACTGACGTCAGAAGTCTTTGAATGTCCCACATAGTGAGAACCATTACTCAAAGACACCAGGTACGACCCCTCTGTAACTGCAACAGGTGCACAGCACCCAGTCCAGTTCACTGGCAAGGTCAGGAATACCTGATGTCCACACAGCCATGCCAAGTCCTCAACCGGATACGTACCATTGCTGCTAGGCACACTCATGAACTCCCTTCTCGGATGGTACACCGCCCTGCACCTCTCCTCAGGGAGGGACCCCACTACCACCTGATGTGAGTCCTGATGATGGACGCGGTGCACACAAACAGGAAACTGTCCACTGGATGGCCATTCTACAAATTGAGCTAACACCATCGGGTGTGATAATGTACTCAATTTGCACCACTTAGGCTGACATCGCAGGTGCTCCATGTAGAATCCTCTGGAGCTCATCTGCAGAACACAAAATGACAACATCCGGTCAAGAGGTGTAATTGTCAATGGCCGCTGTGATTCCTCAACAGAAAGTGGGGTACAGACGTAAGACTCAGACCTGTGGCGGCTTCTGGCCAAAAACTGCGCATACCTGTACCAAGAGTTCCTCTGAAAGACTTCAGAAAAATTCATCGATATATGACCAGCATCCTGTACCCGCGTCCATGTCCTCTGCATGAGGACATCTCTCTCACTCCTCTGATGAGGAGGTACAGGATGACAGCTTGGATGACCTGGTATCACACAGAAATATTCCAACAACAGAATAGTGGAAACTATAATCAATGACCCCACACCCGCAGCTACCATCAGCCTCTTCTGCCCCTCAGCCATGCTTAATATAGTTTGAAATCCTCTGAACAAGATTTTCACCGAAATGTTGGTACCAGTTGGAACAGTGACTCAAAATGGTTTAAAGGGAGCCCCGCCCCTGAAGCACCTCAGATTGAAAAATCTGAGACAAGCAACGAACCACAAAAGGTAGGTGTTCACTCTCTAAGAGACCCACAACGGTTCAGATCGAACCAGATGGGTGAAAACCAAGGTCAATCGGTGGGTGGACTTCAAAAGAAATTGAAGGATGAGGACCTATACTCATGTAACTATGCGTGGTCCCAACAGCCACCCCCGAGCCTTGGAACTGCACCTCCCGCGCCTCGAACAGAACAGTTCGAGACAGGCAAAGAGTCACGAATGTCCCGGAATAATGGCCCAACACCTCTATGCTCGGAAGAGACAGAGGAAGTAAGTAGTTTGTCGAGTAGATTTGAATGTTACTGTGCTTGACCAACCTGATACAATGAGTGGCGTTATCATTGATAATGACACTCTCAACGTTGACCAACCTGGAGCGATGTGTAGCACTGTCTTTCACAAAGACTCAGAGCACACAAATAACTCAGCGCACACTACTACCAACATTGCCATGGATGTTGACAGCAAACCAATTGCTGACACACAACAACATCCTGAAGGTCATGATGCTGACAGTAAACAAGATTGCACAGACAGAGTCACACGTGAACAGAAACGTGGGCCAAGACCTGTGAGGTTTCTGTGTAACTTTATACAAAGGGGGGTGGCTAAGAAAGCTTACCTGCCTATCACACTGGAAGGTGTCCTTGAGCGTGAAGCCCTCCTGGATGGCAGTTCTGATATAACTATTATGTCGGCCAAGCTGTTCGAGGAGCTGAGGACCGCCGCTAACGGTGTTGACAGGCAAATACCCTTTGAGAAATGTGCTATTGAGCTACAGGGTCTCGCAGAGACGAGAACAACCCTAACAGCTATGGCTATGGTTCACATGCAGATTGGCGAAATGACACTACGCCACCCGGTGTACGTGTCTAAACTTGACTCATTCCCATTTTTGGTTGGCCAAGATTTTATAAACCGCTTCAACGCGATTATAGATTATGGTCGACGGAAAATGTGGAGCACAGTGAGAAAACCCCTGCCAATAAAAGTGCTTCCTAGTTGCGATACAGACTGCCTAACCGCAGGTACCGCAGAGGACACAAGGGACTGCTCATCCGAGGACGAGAGCCCGGTAAGTGAACCTTCAACTACAGGTGAGACAGAAGAGACCCAAAAGTTGGACCAAACTCTGGCCCAACAAGAGAACCTCCTCTGTGAGCTGACACATTCAGCACTCCCTGACCACTGCCTACCACAGGTAGTGAAAGGTGTTGAGATCCAAGGATCCCACACCGAAGACGCTGTACTGTCCTCTGGGACAGGTAATTCGGCAATCAACCAAGCTTTCGATGAAACCTTGGTTCAAGGGCATCTGAGTCCAGAAAATGACAGTCATCCAAACGCTGACAGTCACTTGGACATCATTGTTGCAGATTACGAGGACCCCTCATCAGACAAGAAGGGGGCAAACTCACATTACCTACCACAGGTAGAGAAAGGTGTGGAGATCCAAGGACCCCACACCGAGGTTGCTGTACTGTCCCCTGGGACAGGTAAATCGGCTATCAGCCAAGCTTTCGATGAAACCTTGGTTCAGGAACATTTGAGTCTAGAACTAGTCAGAAATGACATAGTTTTTACAGACTCAAAGAGCCCCTCTTCAGTCGAGAGGTGGGAAGACACACACAACGACAGTGACCCGTCGCAGTCTGTACAATCAGACACACCTGCGACTGCACCGACAGTTGTGACACACCTGAATTACACGGAAAGAGGTAAACGTAAGAAGATACGTTGGCCAAAACCTAAACGATTCCTGTGTACCGTCTTCTCTCAGCTGCGCGAACAGCTTAAACTAAACGGTGGCATCCTAACTTGTGCCCATGGACGGACGTCCTCACCTGTGTTCGTGGTCCCCCATGACCAAAGGGGGGTGATGTTAGGCCATGCCAAAGACAAAGATTTGAATGTACACCTCAGAAACACTTTTGCTTTCGCCCAGAAAAACCTGGAAAAATCCGCTGAAGGACGTAAGGCGTACTATGACCAAAAGGCCTCTCACAATGAACTCCAAGTGGGAGACAGAGTCTGGTACTATACGTTCGCCCCAGCAACCGGGAAAGGAGGGTCCGAGACCGGAACTCTCGCCCGCAAACTGATGCCCAGGTGGACTGGACCTCATCTGATAACAGACAAAGTGTCCTCAGTCGTCTACGAAATCAAAATCAGCAAAGGCCGCAAAGAGCCAATTGCTAAATGGGTACATCGAAATCAGATCAAACCTTACAAGGCGTTCAATGAATCCACAAAAGACAAAGATCTCACAAACACACCGACTTCATGGGATAATAAGGTCGTACAAACACAAGTTAGTAAATAAACTAATCAGGTTTAAACTACCATATTTCCCACCCTATAAGTCGCATTGTCCAATTTGAACTTAGAAACGCTAAGCCTAAAACCCACAACAAAAAACTAACCTTAACAACCGTTTAAATCCACGAGATTTAATTTGACCTCGGTCATAAAGTTGAGACCTGTTTTTCTTGTGTGTTGCACTTTGGAATCTGACGACAAGAGTGTGTCGAAGCAGTGAAACGTTGTTTCCTTGTTGTTTAGTCATTACTGTTGTCATTAGTTGAGATATTGTTTGGTTCTGAACACTCCCAGCCAAAAAGGTTTTGTATTAACATTGGTTAATGAATGATATGGATTTAACTATGCCAACATGCAGTTCGTTTTGTTAAATCTCAATCGTCGAAGAGTCAATGTAGTTTAAAGCTACTCAAGGTACCATAAACTACACTGGTCTCACAATTTCTAAATTGAACCGATTCGATCGTTTCTATTCTAGATTGTCTATTCATTTTGATGAGTCTCGCCATAGACTTCAAAATTTATTAGGAATACCAAATCCTACGTCGTTCGTCTAAAAGACAACAGACATTTAGATCAAACTATATTTCATTTTTCTATTTTAGTTTAACCTAAACTAAGTAATGAATGGAGGAATAGTTTGGAATTAGAGGCCTTCGTTACAGAAGCCCTCCAAAATTTTATAGGTACAAATCCCTATATCTAATTTTACAGAATTGATCCACCCCTTAATTGGTAATTGTAGCTGATCTAAACCATGATAGCTTACATACCAGGTGCATATAGGTAAGGCTTAATGTAAAATCCCAATCATAAGCCCACCTAAAAAACCACATAATTGCATGACACATAGAACCAGAGTGGCACTGACTGGAAACCAACCAGCCAACAACCTTCGATGTGGGGACCTGCAGCTCCAACGCTTGGTCTTCAACCTCCATCCAAGGGTCGCCTCCTCTGCGTCAATCGAGGGATCCCCTCTACATGCTGATTATGAAAACAATTGTTGCTGATCAATCAACAAAACTAACCGTTGTGGAATTACTGCTGTGGAATTACCGCTGTGGATTATAAGACTTTGTTTTCCAAAGGATCACAGACTTTGTTTTCCAAGAGTTAACAGACTCAGTTTTCCAAGGGATTAAAAGCTTTTCGCAATGGGATTACCTCCGAACAGTATGGAATTTCCAAAAACTTTATGGGATTATAATTTTGATTTTTCTTTTCCACTTGCTGGATTACTTCAAGATCAGAGACAGTTCAAGGTTTCCTTTCGTGTTGGACCCCATCCCCAAGGACTGGCGATGGCTTCCAAAAGGGGGGAGATGTAGTGGGCATGACCGTGTCCACTTTGATACACCTGTGTACTTTTGAACTGTTCCAGAGATGACCTTTACTGACCTCTCAGTAAAGCAAGACATTTACTACAAATTAGTCACATAGTCACCAAAAGAGACTATTTCTATCTTTGATTTTATTCTAATGTAATCAAAAGAATAACTTTTGTCATTTTCATGATATATGTTATATGCTGTTATTCTTTTAATATGTAGTATTACTGTGTTGCTTGACCAAATGAAAGTGTCTACTCAAAATATCTATGACAAAGTTGAATGAGGTGTCAGATTGACTTGCTCAGGAGTTGTTTTTGTTGAGTTCAGCTGAAACTCTCGGTAGCGTCGAGATGTCTCCTCTCTTTCAGACACTTTTCCAAAACATTCCTCTTTGTTATCTAAGCAGACTTGCTGTCAACCTTGAGTTTCCACTTCACGTTTTCACACTCCTCTTGGCCCACGGACCAATGAGGAAAGTGTGTTCTAATCTCAACATTTTTGAGTAAAAGCGTTTGTTTGCATGAACGCTTCAGAGTTTCTGGGAACTTCAAGACATGAAGACGTCCCAAAGAGCTGAATGAATGCCTGTCACCCGCCAAGGACAGTCATTCAGCTAAGGACTAAATAACATGCTGTTATGAGTCCACTTCGAACGAGCGTAAGCTCAAAACTTTGTTTATTCCTTCCTGGAATAAGTTTATCTTGAAGTCAGAGGCCAGGAGCTGACGCATTTTCTGATGACCAACGCGGAACCCAGGAGACGTTGAAAACGTAAACTAGAACCAGTTTTGGACGTGCTGGGCCTGAAGGACTCTGTGCATCTGAAGGCTGGTGTCATTTCTTTATCAGACTCGTCGTCGAAGGTAAAGAGCTGTTTACAAAACGTACCTGGATTTTAGCAGAAATCTGATGAGAAGTGTCACTTTTGGTAACATGCTCAAGACAATTTCCTTTAACCCATCTCTCCATCTTTCCTCCTATCTTTTTCCCTCAATTCTAAGCTGGAAACTATTTTAAGCTAAAGAGCCCTCAGACTAAATATGTTTAACATCCAGTATTGAAGTCTGTTGTGTTAAATTTAACTGTGCTGACGTGTTAATTTGAAAGAAAGTGAAATCATGTCAATCAAGTGTAATGGTGTTGATTTTAGTTGATTCATTTTAAATAAATGATAGTGTCTCTTTGACATATCAAACTAAGTTAATGTCCATTGTCACTCTATGGCTTCTGTTTTATTTATCCATCATAAAGATCACAGAAATATTGGGTAAACTGAAAAAGAAAAGAATCCGTGAAATTACTATTCAATCTGAATAAGTAAATTAATTAAAGTAAAGAGGTCAGTATTAATATTGACCTCCTCATAATCCTTTACATCTGGGTAGCACTATATGTGTTTGAAGACACAATATATGGTCTCCCTCATGTTCCCTAAAATATAGACTAAGATCAAAGATAAAATCATGTGGATGCAGATTAGGCTTGCTTAAAAAAATAAAAAAAATAAAACAAGTGATAAAATCAAGTAAAATCAAAATCAGGTAAAGCCCATCCTCACACAACAGCAACTGGGAACAGTAATCCACGCCTTCATCACCTCTCGGCTGGATTACTGTAACTCTCTTTACCTTGGAGTCAGCTAGTCCTCTCTCAGACGTCTCCAATTGGTCCAGAACGCTGCTGCTCGGCTTCTAACTGGAGTTCATAAGAGGGAGCACATCACCCCCACTCTGGCTTCACTCCACTGGCTGCCTGTTCATTTTAGAGTTCATTTTAAAATATCTAAAAAAGCTAAGTCTGGTCCTCTGGACATTCAAAAAAAAAAAAAAGCAAATTTTTTTCCTTCTAGAAACGTTTCGTCTTTCGTCCGAAAGACTTCCTCAGTCTGAGGTGCTAATTCCAGCTCAGTCTTATAAATAGCACCCTCTCACAGTGTTACACAACCAGTTGGCTGATGACAGCCGAAACCAGCTGCTCATATGATCAAGGAGGACCATCAGCCTAACGACGTTAGCACCCTGATGGTTGTTTGCTATTTACAGCGGGCTGAGTGATACTAGCAATAACAGCATTGTAAGAGGGTGACAGTTGAACCCGGAGGCCTCCACCCCTGTTTAATGATGGACGGTTTCTTTTCACAAAGATGGCCTCCTTTACTCCTCTCTCAAACCATCGTTCCTCTCTATCAAGGATGTGAACATCTTCATCCTGAAAGAGTGACCGCTGGCCTGGAGATGAGTGTAGACCGCAGAGTCCTGACCTGATGATGTTGATCTTCTGTGCTGGGCCATCCTTTTGGCCAGTGGCTGTTTAGTTTCCCCGATGTAAGACTGATCACAGCCCTCCTGACACTGAACAGCATACACAATATTACTCTGTTTGTGCCGGGGGACTGGATCTTTGGGATGAACCAGTCTTTGCCGTAATGTATTTTGGGGTTTAAAAGCCACTGGGACGTTGTGTTTAGAAAATAAACGTCTCAATGTCTCTGAAACTCCTGCAACATCTGGAATGACCACTGGTCTGGGTCTGGGTTCCTTCTTTTCACCTGATGGTTGGCTGGAGTCCTGTTTGGGTTTCTTCTCTGCTTTCAGGAAGGCCCAGTTAGGATATCCACATTTCTCTAGAGCCTGTTTTGTGTGTGATTTCTCCTTCTGTCTGGCTGCTGAGTTAGTGGGGACGCTGTCTGCTCTGTGGTACAGAGTCCTGATGACTCCTAACTTGTGCTCCAGAGGGTGATGGGAGTCAAACTGTAAATACTGGTCTGTGTGGGTGGGTTTGCGGTACACCTCAGTTTGCAAATTTCCTCTATCAGAAACTGAGACCTCACAGTCCAAGAAAGCCAACCTGCCATTTCTTACATCTTCTCGTGTGAACTTGATATATTTATCCACAGAGTTGATGTGATCAGTGAAATTCATTCATTCATTCATTCATTCATTCAACCTTTATTTATACAGGCTAGGCTCGTTGAGCCACGGGGACTCATTTACAAGAGGGACCTGTCTCACTCACACCCAGGGTCAATTTAGTTACCAATCAGCCTAATATGCATGTTTTTGGAATGTGGGAGGAAACCGGAGCACCCGGAGAAAACCCGCACATGCACGGAGAGAACATGCGAACTCCACCCAGAAAGGCCCCCGGACCGGGATTTGAACCGGGGACCTGCTCGCTGAGAGGCTACAGCTCTACAAGTTGTCCCACCATGCTGCCAAATGTTGGACTTCCTGAGATTTAATTTTAACCCAGGTGTCATCAACATACCTGAACCAATGACTTGGTGGTCTCCCTGAAAAGGACGTCAATGCTCTTTTTTTCTACCTCCTCCATGTACAGGTTGGCAACAATAAAAGAAACTGGAGACCCCATAAAACACCCATGTTTCTGCCTATAATATTGCTCCCCATATGTGAAGTAGATTGACTGCAGGCACAGTTTCAGGAGTCGACACAGTTGCTCTATGGAAAGCGTGGTCCTGCTGCCCAGAGTGGTGTCTGATTTTAATCTTAAACAGACCACCTCTACTGCCTCATCAACAGGAATGCACGTAAAGAGTGATGTAACATCAAAAGAGACCATTGTTTTATCAGTCTCCATGATGACATCCCTCACCTTATCCACAAAGTCCATGGTGTTCTGTATGTGGTGTTCTGAGCTGCCAACTAAAGGGATGAGTACAGATGCCAGATATTTGGAAACATTGTAAGTGACCGAGTTAATCATGCTAACAATTGGTCTTAAAGGTACACCTTGTTTGTGGATTTTGGGTAAACCATACAGACTTGGCGTGGCCTCCCTTGGGTACAGTCTGTGGTACAGAATATTGTCAATAGCCTTGTCCTGCTTCAAATGTTTCAGACAATCTATCAACTTCTTCTTGTAACCACTTCCTGGGTCTCTTTTCAGAGGTTCATAAGTGGTTAAGTCACTAAGGAGTAGGCATGTAACGGTTGTAGTTGGTGTACCGAACCGAAAAGGTACGGAGGTGGACCGAACCGAACGTGCTGTACCGAAACGGTTATTTTTTCACTCATTGAATGTTAATATGTGCGCCGCGGAACAAAATTTCCTGGGCGCGTTTCAGCACGGAGCTATTATCTCGCAGCACGCGCAGCATTAGCCGTTAGCTTCTCGCTGCGGTTTCCTGTTTGTTAACGTTATGGTTTTCTTGTTAAAAGACGAGCGCACAAAGCTGTGTGTGTGGACGTTTTTTCATGAAGACTGGATCTGCAGCAGCAACACGTCTAACGTGAACGCGCTGGAAACTACGTCATCAGAACGTGAACGAGCTGTTACAAAGTACGCTAACCACACAGCTGCATTTAAACAACTTCTACAAAGTGCGCTAACAACACAGCTGCATTTAAACAACTTCATCAGGTAATTTAGATGGGTCCAGATCAATAACACAAACTGTATGAGTTTTTAAAGCTCTGAATCTAAGTCTGAAAGTTTTTAATGCACAGTTGATCCTTGCTATGAGACATCCATCACGTCAACACTTAAGTCAAAAAGTTCAGCTCTTTATGAAAAAACTAAAACTGATGGTCAACAAGTCCTGGAGCTGATTTAAACCCTGCCCTGATGATGAGTGAGATATTCAACCGTTCAAGAGGTATTGTTATTTTATTATAATTATTATTTATAATTTATTATTATTTAAAATTATAATCTTATTAACTTATTTTTTTACCTCTGTGTTTTATTTCCAGTATTTCCAGTTACAGAGGTAGCTGCTCTCCTTCCACTTCAGGGAAATCCACCAGAGATCACCTGCTGCAGCTAAGAAGTGTGTGATGACTGAATTGAACTCTGGAACTGTTCCAGGACCAGTCCCACCAAGAAGAGGTTGTGAGTAATGAGGACAAATACAGCCACACTGGTGCTACTGGACAAAAACTTTATTAGTTAAGATTGTAAACAGTCTGTTGCTGCTTATTGTTCTGGTTCTGACTGTTATTGTATTCATTAAGATTTTTATTATTTTTAATATAATTTATTTATTGTAGAGTGCTGTTTATTTAAAATATCATCCAAATGGGTCACTTTTATTTATTACTACAATACAATACAAACATATTTTTGGCATATTTTCAAAATAAACATTTTGTAAGTCTTTATTTTGTCTTTTTTTTTTTGTACCGAAAATAAACCGAAAATAAACCGAACCGAGCCCTCCTTGTAATTGAACCGAACCGAAATGTGATTTTAGCGTACCGTTACACCCCTAGTAA
>JBBPBX010070890.1:0-18467 GCA_038048925.1 Garcialebias charrua | reverse complement strand
GCTGACCCATGGGTTGCTGCTGACCCATGGGTTGTTGGTACGGCTGTTGCTGTCCCCACATTTGTTGCTTGTGGATGCAGCTGCGCGCCCAATGTCCCAGCATTCCGCAAACGTAACAGGCACCCATCTGCTGCCCCCCTTGTGGAGCCCCTGTGTTCCAGGTTCCCCCTCGCCCTCTCTGACCTCCTCCCCTGCCTCGTCCAGCTCCTCTTGCTGGATGTCCACCTCTGCCTCTCAGGCCAGGAGTTTCAGACCACTGTTGCATAGCAACCACCCCAGGAGCGTCTACTGCCCCTCCTATTTCTTTAGAGTTACCTTGTACTTCTTGTACCATTAATTGTTTTTTCTCTTTCGCTTTTTTCTCATCATTATGTGTTTGTCTGGCACTGGAGAGCTGGAGTTTAATCAATTGATTCTTCGCAATCTCTAATTCGGCTGCCTCTTTATCCTCCTGTTTTTTAACATACTTCAAACGATGTCTCATGTTTTTTAACATACTTCAAACGATGTACGACGTGCTTCTCCCACCGGTCTGGTGAGGCCGTGATCATGTCAGGATTTTTCTCCATCTCATCGACCACATCAGCCGGGAGCCCGTCGAGAACCGCTTTTCTGAAATATGGCCGTTGCTGAAGGCATCGTGCCCGCTCACCTGTGACCTTCTCCCAAGTCTCTTTACATTGCTGAATGAATGTATATGGATCGATTGTTCGGTCCCACCGAAACTCAGGAACTTGTTCCCCCACTGGCAGAGGGTACAGCGCTTTTATAATTGGACCAATATCCATATACGCGTCTTCTAAAGGAGTATCGTCAGGAACCTCTGCTATCCTGTATTGATATCCTCCGAGCAATATCTGCGAATTTAGGTATGTTTGGAACGTGTTTGGATTAGCGCAACGTGCAAATGTGGCATTTAGATCTCCCACTGACAACTTGACCCCCACAGTAAGAGAATTAAATTTATCCAACCATCTCGCTGCGCCTTCCGACAAATCCGGCAGTTTATCAATAAGAGCATCCACATTGCGTATGTTATAAGGCTTATACCTGGTCACCTGACCTAATGGACCCCTTGTGGTCATCAACGGCAGCTGAGTTCCCTTATACAGCCTTTCACTTAACTGCCTCGTCTCATCTTGTTCATCTCTAGGTGGGAGGTCCCTAGGTGGGGGGTCTCTAGGTGGGGGGTATGCCTGTGCGCTCGAATATCCCAGTTCTGATTTAGTGTACCATTCCTCCTCTGCCCTGCTCGGCGGCTCACATACTGGACTGTCTGGGCGTACGTGTGGCCTCCCTCTTACCAACTCTTCTTCTGACTCAGCCACGGTACCTGACACTGACCCCTTAAAGAAGAACTTTTTCTTCCTCTCAGCCTGTGGATCACCTGCACGTTTGCTCCTGTCTGCCTGCTTGCTACCTGCTCTGGGGGGGCCGTAGCACCCCCTGCCTATCTCCTCCTCATAGCGTCTCACAGCTCGACTCTCTTCCTCTCTGTCATAGTCACGTGGACGTGGAGACATTGAACCTGGCCATTCCCTATCTCTTCTCTCATCAGCATAACTGAATTCCCGCTCAACTTCACTACGGAAATGTTGTGCTCTCTGACCTCTCATCCGGTCCTCCATCGCGGTCCCAACACGGACCTGCTCCTCATCCTCAGTGTCATCTTCTTCAAACCTCCTCTGACCTCTCCTTCTTGGAAACAGGGGATACTATCCTGCTGATGGAGCAGGAGGAGCGGTAGCCTTGACAGCATAGGGAGGCGGTGTTGTTTTTTCTTCTATTTCTGCACTACTGTCTGTCTCTCCAACCTTCTGTACACTCTGAGCTAACAAAGCTAACTGCTTGTACACATCCACTAATTGCTTTTGTTGTTAGTGATTTTTATTAAGCTTAGTGCGCTCCCAAAATGTTGTACAAATTGTTTTTTTGGTTTCTACGTCATCAAGCAATTTTTGCTGTTCTTTCACTTTTGTCCAAACTAATTGTGTTAGGTTTTCTGTTGATTTTTCTGAATTTTCTGCTGCCCTCACAATTTGTGTGATTAACGCATCTAATTGTTTGCACTTACCAGGGTCTTCTGCATGAATTGTGCCTATCACCGCCTGAACCCTGATCAATTGTTCCTGTACAGATTCTTTTTGACAGGTCTGTTTCTCCTTTATGTGTGCCATGATCGCCTTCTCACAACATTCACTCAAAAAGCTTTATTTCACAATTGTTTCTCCCATCCACTGAGTTCTTTTGTGTAACACAGTAAAAAAAAGTCTGAAACAAGTCTGAGGAGCTCCCTCTGTGTTCAGGCTTTTATTTCTATGTTAAACAACAGCTCCCTCTGTCGGACGCTCATGGCAGCACCACACACCAGTCACATGAAGAATACCTTAAACACACACATCTGAGTCCACACAAACATTTAACAAACAATTAAAAATTCCTAATTTGAAACTAATTGAGATCTCTTTTCCCTAAAATGACGATTCACATTAAAAAACTCAAAGAAATGCGACGCAAAGTATTTTAAAACGAATTAAACACAAGACCAATTCATGCACCCTCTCTGGGGTTGCTTTTCTCTTTTTTTCTCTACAGACCTCTGCGGTCACCTCCCCCAGTGCGATTCCACTGCGCTAGTTTGCAAGTCTAGCGCAAGGCACTCTGGGAGATGTAGTTTTCACCTCACGCGTGACTTCCGGTGACCCCTCCACGACGCCGAGCATCGGTTACGTACGACCTCCAAAACAAGCTGCGGCTGTTCAACTACTCACGATCGGCCGTGAAACAAGTTGAACGACCTCACCAGCTACTCAAAGGATCGAACGCACCGGAAACGCTTTTCTAAACAAGACAATGAAACAAGTCTTTTTGACTCCCGCTACTCACGCGGCGAATGGATCCGCCCCTCGTGAAACAAGCGGCCACAAATGGCTACTCACGGCCTGAACAGAAAACGTTTACCCCTCAAAAGTAAGTAATTAGAACCTCAACGTTCAATCGCCCCGTGATTAATTTAATCAGGCGTGTGCGCGCCCCACCCGCGCTCCTCGGCCGCTCTCGGGCGGGGAGGGGCCGTAGCCCACTGGTCCCGAACCGAACAGAACCGACCCCTTGTCTGCTTAAACTGAAAACGTATCTGTGAACCACTTTTAACCAACCAAATTATTTATTTTAACTTAACAAGAGTCCTTTATCTCGAGAGACTCTCGTGTACTTTAGTGCAGTAAATTTGGATATTAGGCCAAATTGTTGTTTTGAATAATTCACGGTATCAACTTACCTTTCTGTTGTTTTTGGGCCCATTGCACTCAGAGTCCACGAAGTTCTGCTCGTCTATTTCAACAGGCCACCTGGTTCATCACGTCGGCTGGTCACCAGAACTGAAGGAATTCAGTTTGGATGTTCAAATGAGCCAGGCGTCTCTTGAAGCAAATATGATTTATTGAAAAAGATACAGGTTAACTGAATAAGCAGACATCATTTAGATCAATGTGCACACGATCAGAGATTCGTTGAAAACAGACCTGTCGCTCGAAGTCGTCTCAAGGAATGCCAGCTCACCCTTCTTGGTGTGAGATATCATAAAATGTTTTGGGCTCCTTCTGTTGTCTCATTGGTCAGCCTCCTGATAGTTCCCTTGGCAACAGAGATTTATAGCAGGCCCCAAGGTCTCTGGGCCTCTCTGACCTGTATTAGATTTGTGTGTGCCTCTTTGTTTCAGAGGAGTTTAGATTCAAACTAGTTTCCTTTGCTATGTTTACATTTATGTTTATCCTGTGAACATTCTGTGTCATGAACTAAGTGTATTTCTGATGTGTGTGCTATAACTTAAATGTACCTGTTCTTTAGATCAGCCAAATTCTGTGTCTGTTGCCCTTCCCCCTCTGGAATGTGTTGGTCTCCGAGAGCTGCTCAAAGCTGCAGGTCTGCTCAAAACTGCAGGTCTGTTTTCCTGCACACCGGTAAGATTATCATGTGCACAGTGTATTAAGCATCTAAACATGATTGTATAAAACCTTTGTGATTACATGAAACACAGTTGTGAATGAGAATATAGGTTTAATCATAATAACGTATATAATGGTGATTTATCCTTCAAGAGTGGAAAGGGGAGGCCATTTTTAGTCACGGCACCTCCCAGTAGAGGTGTCGTTTCTTCGCCCGAGCCTTACCCTACCCGAGCCCTACCCGACTTCGGGTAGGGTAGGGCCATATTTTTGCGTTTGATTGGCGGGTCGGGTCGGGCTCGGGCTTTGATGTGGTTTTTTTTAATCATACAGCACAAACAAAACTAAATAAAAATGCACACAATATAAAATTGTTTTAATCTGCTTGTAAAGAATATAAGGCAGTAAGTTTACTGATGAGGAGGAGGACATCTCTCAAACCTGCTACAGTGGACGCGATATTGTTCTTACATGACAACATGTAAGCCATGTAAGTAGAAAAACTTCTTGACCGATTTTTAAATATATTTATAATTTTGTATTTAAGCAACTAAATCCAGATTTATTTGGCAGGTTCACAGCTGAAGAGGCTGCGCAGCTGACGGCCGCTCCGGCCGGCGCAAACAAAGCCATCTTGATATATGCGCGTTTTATTTTGTTCATGTTTGTGCAGTTCTTATTAATATATTTGTGATACTTTTTATTGTTCTTTATCACTGTTACTGTTATAATTCAAGCCAGGTTGTGCAATATAGGCTGTTTTCGACCATTATTTTTTTTAGCGCTTAATAAAGCTTAATAAATAAACGTAGTGTTTTTTTTTTTTTTTTTTTTTTTTTAATCGGGTAGGGTCGGGTCGGGCGGTGATTTCTAGGAAATGAGCGGGCTCCCTCGGGCTTGGGTAATTAAACTAAGGGCTCGGGTAGGGTAGGGCCGTGGATTTCCGGCCCTATGACAGCTCTACCTCCCAGAGTGCAGGAGTGGGAATCCTTTTATCAAAAGTGTTAACTCCCAGCCACATAGAAGTGCTACACGTTGTTCAGGGAAGGTGTCTTTTAGTCAAAGCTGGTTTTGATCATTTTAATGTTATCTTTATTAATATTTACGCTCCCAATACCAATGCAGAGAAAAGACATTTTTTTGAAAAAATTGGGGAAAGGTTGGGAGAGTGTGGGTCTGAGGATTTTGTTTTCTTAAGTGGGGATTTCAATTGTACTGAAGATGAGTCTTTAGACCGAAATCACGCAGAGCCGCATCCAGCAGCCCAGCGCGCTCTTCGGCAGCTGGTCTCGTCTCATGGCCTGGTGGATGTATGGAGGAGGATGCACGCAGGCTCCAGACAGTACACGTGGTCCCACTGTAAAGAGAATCGCATTTCTTTAGCTCGCCTCGACCGCTTTTATTGTTTTAAACATCATTTTAACGTGGTTAAAACTTGTCAGATTTCACCAGTTGCCTTTACAGATCACGCGCTGGTTTTAAGTAGTGTTTTTATCAGAAACATTTTACCAAAGAGCGCCTACTGGCATTTTAACTCAGTTTTAACTCATGACCGTAATTTTAAAGAGACTCTGAGCTGTTTTATGAATGTGTTTAGACAGAGAAAGGGTGATTTCACATGTCTGCAACAGTGGTGGGACCACGGAAAAGTTCAAATAAAACAGCTGTGTCAACAACACTCTCTCAACGTTACTCGCAATTTCACCAGATCTATCAAAGATCTAGAGATTGATATAGTGGAACTAGAACACCTTTGTGAAACCACAGGAAATCGAGAGCACATTGAAGCCCTCAAATCTAAAAAATCAGTTCTGACAAACCTACTGGATGCTAAGGTCCAAGGCGTGTTAGTCAGGTCCCGGATGCAGAACATCACAGAGATGGATGCTCCTTCCAGCTTCTTTTTCAACCTGGAGAGGAAACACGGGCAAAGAAAACTGATCCACTCTCTCTTGTCGGAAACTGGGCAGCAGCTGAGCGAGCCAAACCAGATCAGGAGGAGGGCTGTGGAATTTTACTCCTCGTTATTCAAAAGTGAATATGAGAGGAACGGCGAGCTGTTCAGGGAGTTCTGCAGTGGACTACCCCAGGTCTCTGAGGAGACCAACACTGACCTGGAGCGCCCCCTAGGGCTTCAGGAGCTCAGCACAGCCCTCCAAAGCATGCAAGGCCAGAAAGCTCCCGGCATTGACGGGCTCACGGTGGAGTTCTACAAGGCCTACTGGGACATCCTGGCAGGGGACCTGCTGGATGTTTTCACTGAAAGCCTGATCATTGGCTCACTACCGCTGTCGTGCCGAAGAGCGGTCATCACTCTTCTGCCTAAAAAAGGGAATCTGCAAGAGATAAAGAGTTGGCGCCCCGTGTCTCTCCTCTGCACCGACTACAAAATCCTCTCCAAGGCCCTGGCAACCAGGATGAGAGAAGCAATGGAACAGGTCATCCACCGAGACCAGACTTATTGCGTCCCCAGTAGGTCCATGGTAGATAATATCCACCTGATTCGAGATGTTTTGGAAATCTCCAGTTCATTAGGTCTGAACACAGCGTTGGTCTCACTTGACCAAGAAAAGGCTTTTGACCGCGTTGAGCACAGCTTCCTCTGGGAAACCATGGAGAGGTTTGGGTTCAGCGCTGGTTTCATAGCCAAGATCAAGGTGTTGTACAGTGGCGTTGAGGGTGTGTTGAAGTTCAACGGTAGCCTGTGTGCTCCTTTTAGAGTGTGTAGAGGTGTTCGGCAGGGCTGTGCGCTCTCGGGAATGCTCTATGCACTCTCCCTGGAACCCCTCCTTCAGAAAATCCGTTCGAGGGTTCATGGTTTTGTTTTACCTGGTTTCAACAGTAGCATAGTTTTATCCGCGTACGCTGACGACGTTGTTGTCTTTGTAAAAAATCAACAAGATGTCGAGACACTAAGTGAAATCACAGAGAGTTTTTCAACAATGTCTGCTGCAAGGGTAAACTGGGGAAAGAGCACAGCCCTCGCCGTGGGCGAGTGGCCTGAAGGGCTCCCAGTTCTGCCTCAAAACCTCCCGTGGAAGAGAGATGGCCTTGAATATCTCGGTGTCCATTTAGGGAATAAGACTTCAGTACAGAAAAACTGGGACAATGTGGTGCAAAAAGTCAAGAATAAATTGGAAAAATGGAAATGGATACACTCAAAAATGTCCTACAGAGGCAGAGTACTGGTGTTAAACAACTTGGTTGCATCACAACTGTGGCACAAACTTTCTGTTCTAGACCCACCTCCAGACCTGTTGGTAAAAATACAATCTGAGATGGTCGATTTCTTTTGGGACGGCCGACATTGGGTGCCACAGTCGGTCCTGTTCTTACCAAGAGAAGAGGGGGGACAGGGCCTTGTCCACCTGGCCAGCAGAACAGCCACGTTTCGAATGCAGTTCCTCCAGAAGTACCTGGCAGGATCTCCTGACACTGTGTGGAGAGACGTGGCCAGCTGCATCCTCAAACGTGCGAGCGGGCTGGGGCTAGATGCTGCTCTGTTTCTAACTACCGTATTTTCCGTTGTATTGGTCGCACCGTTGTATAGGTCGCAGTGTCCAATATTTATCAATAAATTGGAAAAATCCATAAATAGGTCGCACGGGTGTATAGGTCGCACCTACGTCACCGCCGACGTAACGCGTCATCCACCGCTGACGCACCGCGTGACCGCTGAGTCAACCCGGCAATATGGACCGAGTGTTTAGCTCTGCTGCTAATGTCTGCCAGAAGCTAACAAAGCTAAAAACGAGAGGAGTCCGTCTCTCAGAAAATGAATAAAAAATTGAATTTTATGTCAAATGTTTTCTCGAGGCCATAGTAACGTACATTAAAGCTCCTATAATTGCATTCTGTATGCAGAATAAATATACACCGAGTGGTTTTGAAGCTATTTAAGCAAACCGAAGTAAAACCACAAGCTAAAAAAGCTAAAAACGAGAGGAGTCCGTCTCTCAGAAAATGAATAAAAAATCGAATTTTATGTCAAATGTTTTCTCGAGACCATAGTAACGTACATTAAAGCTCCTATAATTGCATTCTGTATGCAGAATAAATATACACCGAGTGGTTTTGAAGCCATTTATGACGTTAACAGAAGTACACAGACATAAAACGAAAGCCAACACGAGACCATGCCCGCCTCTGACACGAATAAAAATCGAATCTCATCTCAAATGATTCATCCAGGACATAGTTAAGTACATTGGAGTGTTATAATTACTCTGTAAGCAGAAATAAATATACACCGAGTGGATTCGATGTTATTTATAACAAATACAGAAGCTAACACTCGAAGCTACATGCTACAAAAAGATCGTTTTTTTATTTTTTTATCTCAAACATCTAATAAAGGTACTCACTTGTAAACGTCCACACTGTGATTCCATTCTGTAAGTTTCAGAAAAATCCGCTGAGTGGTTCTTGACTTATCTTGCTAACAAACAGCAAACAAACAGAGCTAACAGAAGCTACCTCCAGCCCAGAGGCAGACAGAATCAGTCCGAGCAGAGGAGCGTTTTTTCGGGCACAGGAGGAGAAGGTCCTCGCTACTTGCACAGGAGCTGGAAACGTTCTTCTTCTTGGGTTGGTGTACCGGTACTCATGCCCCTAGCGGGTACAGCACTTGCACTGCCCCCTGGTGGCCGAAACTGGTACTGCACGTGCACTGCCCCCTGGTGGCCGAAACTGGTACTGCGCCATTTTATGCAACAGGGAAAAAGGGCCATAACTCAGCCAAAAATTGGTCTAAAAATATGAAAAAAAATCCATAAATAGATTGCACCGGTGTATAGGTCGCAGGCCTTGAAAAACCCATAAAAAGGTGCGACCTATACACCGGAAAATACGGTAATGTTAGCCTTTTAAAGATAAAAGAAGTGCCCCTGTTTTATCAGAGTGTTTTCAAAGTGTTTTCCTTTTTTAAACCAAACAGATTGAAAGTGTATAATTCTCTGCATTGGCTCTTAGAGGAACCACTAGTATGTGAAGCGAGAATGGACGTTTGTGATAGCACAGTGCCAGGACTGTCAAAGGCACTGTGCGATTCTAGGATGGTGACCCTGAGGCGCTTGGTGGAGACGGCCGGACCAGGTTTCTCCAACGCCGGAGAGGTGGCTTCGTTGCTTGGTTTCCGGTCAGTCAGACTGGTGCAGCGCTTCCTGAACTTGGTGAAGGAGAAGATGACAGCTGGAGAGAAGTGTCTGCTACAACAGTGGTTCACAGGGAATCGCCCACCTGACCCAATGGACCCTTTCCCAGACATTAACCTGGATCCTAACTTTGCAAAAGACAGTGGTCCTCTGCTAAACAATACAGGTAACCCCCGACCTACGACCCCATCGACCTGCGAACCACGGGACCTACGAACATATCATATTTAATAAAAATATGAATTTAAAAAAAATATATATATATTTTTTTTTTTTTTTTTTGTGTTTAAATGTTCTTAATTTCATGTGTACATCACTTTGTTGCAGCTCTGGTTGTTTTAAAGGCTTTATAAATAATAATTATGATAAAAAAGATCATTTCTGATCATTTTTGAGCAATTTTTGAGCAATCTTGGGCAACAGGAAGTAGGTCTTCAGTTTACACGGTCACAAATTAATGTAGAACACCGGACGCTATTTTAGGTTCAGTCACTGGGGTCTCCGGTCACAAATTAATGTAGAACACCGGACGCCATCTTAGGTTAGCTGCCGAGAGCCGGACGAAGACTGGTGACCAGGATGGCTTCATATGGATTAATTACTAGCTGGAAACGTCTCTGTGAACTTTGTGGATGTCTCAGGCAGCAGCGGATTTATCGCCGATCGTGCCAGGCCGCCGTGCGAACACCTCCGGCCGGCCTGGCTACACCTCCGGCCTGGCTAGCTCCAGAGCTAACACTGGAGCTAACACGGGAGCCGGCCTTTTGAACACTGGTGACCAGGATCGCATCATATGGATTAATTACTAGCTGGAATAGCTCTGTGGACGTCTCAGGCTGGAGCAGCGGCTGGAGCAGCAGCTGCAGATTGATCGCGCCGCCGCTCCAACACTAGCTCATGGCTTGGCTAGCAGAAGCTAGCCAGCTAGCTAACACAGGTCTGGAGCAGCTGCGGTGGCTTGCCGGCCCCCGCGCTGCTTGGCCCGAAAACAATCAACGCATGGCAACCTATGTCGGCTTTGACCATCTCAAAGTAAGAAAATATATTTTTATTTATTCTGTAAATGTGAATAGCAATGTTTAACATTACAGTACACTACTTTACATGCTTAAATGTGTGCGCGCGCTCCGTTAGCATGATAAATAAAGGTTGAATGAATGAATGAATGAAATTTTTTTTTTTTTAAATATAATTTTCACCCCCTACCTACGAACGGATCGAGCTGCGAACGGTTCTTAGGTCCCAAACTCGTTCGTAGGTCGGGGGTTCCCTGTATAGACCCAAAGATGAACTTGTGCAGAACTGGTCAAAAAGTACTTTACAAGACTTATGTTAAGATCCTGAACAAGAGAACTCTGCAAAACAGAGCTGTCAGCGTGTGGGACAACAAACTCGGAAATCAGAGGCCCCAGTGGAGGACTCTTTACAAACCTCCAATAAAGAAACGGACTGGCGATCTTCAATGGAGGATCCTTCACGGTGCCATTGCAACAAACTCATTTTTGTCTGTCATCAATCCTGAGGTTTTAAACGAGTGTCCTTTTTGCAGTCTGTCTGAGAGTGTTTTTCATGTTTTTACAGATTGTGCTAGACTGATTGATCTGTTTAATCTAATGACAACGATCTTTAGCCTCTTTGACACAGTTTTCACCAAATCTGTTTTCATTAATGGAGTACGTTACAGCAAAGCCACAAAGTTTAAATCCCAAACTTTAAACTTTCTGGTAGCCGAAGCAAAAATGGCTGTTTATTTGTCTCGCAGGGACAGACTGCAGGCTGGACCTCAACTTGATGCCGTGGCTCTGTGGAAGTGCAACATCAAGGCCAGACTGGCGCTGGAGTTTTGCTTCCACAGAGACACTGGACACATGGAGAGTTTTGTGAAACTGTGGGGATTTAAGAAGGTTTTATGCACCATTTCTGATCAGGGAGAAATACAATACAACAAGCTCCTCATGTAAATATTTTATTTTATTTTAAGCTTGCTGATGTCCTGATCATATATTTTTCTATTTGTAACTGGGTCTTAGACTTCTTAACAAACAGACCACAGTCCGTGAAGATCCACAACTTCTCCTCTTCCACCATCACCCTCAGCACTGGCTCTCCTCAAGGATGTGTGCTGAGCCCTCTTCTGTTCACTCTGCTCACATATGATTGTACAGCCACACATCCAGGCTGTCATATTGTTAAGTTTGCAGATGATACAGCTGTGGTGGGATGCATCACAGATAATGATGAATCCAGCTACAGACAGGAGGTGGAACATCTGGAGAGCTGGTGCAAAGAGAACAACCTTCACATGAATGTGAAGAAGACGAAGGAGATGATTGTGGACTTCAGAAGGAACAAACACACCCACACCCCACTGTATATAGGTGGATCTGCGGTGGAGGTGGTCTCCAGCTACAAGTACCTGGGTGTACACTTGAATGATAACCTCAGCTGGAGCAATAACACCACCAGCCTGATCAAGAAAGGTCATCAAAGACTCTACTTCCTCAGACGGCTGAGACGAGCTGGTCTGAGAAGCTCAGTCCTCACCTCGTTCTACAGGTGTGCAGTGGAGAGCGTCCTGTGCTCCAGCATCAACGTGTGGCATGGAGGCTGCACAGTTGCAGAGAGGAAAGCTCTACAGAGAGTGGTGAAGGCTGCACAGAAGTCTGTGGGAGTCAGTCTCCCCACCATCACAGACATTTACACCTCCAGATGCAGAAAAAGAGCCACCTGCATCATGAAAGACCTCACTCACCCAGCACACTCACTCTTTGCACCACTCCCCTCGGGACGGAGGTTGAGGAGCATCAAATGTAGAACCACTAGACTGAGGAACAGCTTCTACCCTGAGGCTGTCAGACTCATGAATAAATAAATAATAAGAATAAACACTGCAAAATGTCACATCATGCTGATACTGATCTGTTTCTTGTTGCTGCGTTCATCTGTGACTATCTGCGTTCATCTGTGACCATCTGCTCATGTTCGTGCTGCTGTTTATAATGATGTTTTTCTACTACATTAGGGCTTAGTGTATTACTAGCTGATGTCTCTCTTAGTTAATCCTAGATGTTATTATTGTTTTTCTCTTGCATTTGTTGTTGGATGTAACTGGGACCCTGTGTACATAATCTCGTTTTCAACACATGTACTACATGCGGTGCAAATGACAATAAATTCTCTCTGACTCTGACTCTGATATTTTTAACACTGTTGTGTAAATTTTATTACAGTATTGTGTAAATAAAGTTTTGTGAAAAATCAAAATCTTCTTCTCCTCTCAGAGGTGAGTGTTGACTCAACATTCTTCTTCTTCTCCTCTCAGAGGTGAGTGTTGACTCAACATTCTTCTTCTTCTCCTCTCAGAGGTGAGTGTTGACTCAACATTCTTCTTCTTCTCCTCTCAGAGTCTCTGAGGGGCTTTTCTCTCTGTGGAGGATCATACGAGCTGCAGACCCGTTGAAGCTGCTGTGATGCTCACAAAGGTCAGATTCCAATTTTGGAGGACGGGGATGTTTTTTTATAAATATTTTATGTATAAAAAATTATTTATTTATACTGTTTTCACTTTGACTTCATTAAATAATCTGTTAATTAAAGTTAACTTAGCTGAAAAATCATAAAAATACTAAATTATTGGATCTCAGCATCATTTCCCTCAAACATGTTTAAAGAAGAGCTGCAGCCTTTGGTTCAACTTTATTCTAACCCTCAGATGTTCAAATCGCAAAACAAGAATTACAATTTAAATCACTAAAATAAAAATAATCTGTGTACAAGAAACAAATCCACACATCTAAATTGAACAATAAAAGTAGACACAATGGGCCTCATTCGCGAACCGTTCGTACGCACAGATTTGTTCTTAAACTGTGCGTACGAACGATTTAGGATCATTTGTGGCATTCAACAATGTTTTCGTATCCTAGGATTTTTTTCAGATACGAACAAAATTTACGAGTGGTCCGGACCTGTCGTATATTTTACGAGCAGTCGGTCCGCTGTTATCCAGATGGATTTCCTTCACTAATAACTTCATATTTCGTTATTTAGAAAATATTTTGGGTTTAAAAAAATCACGCACCATAATTATTCTTGACAATAGGTTATTCTGTTTGAATTAGAATTATAATTTTAAGTTTAATTTGTCTGGTGTGTCGCGCAGGCTTCAGTGAGTCGTGCGCTCCCCCTTATCAAAGCCGCTCCTCATATTAACACCCAGGTACATAAAATTCCCATACACCGCCGCAGAACAAGTACAAATTAAGACTGATTTTCATATTGTTGGACTGCCAAACACCATCGGAGCAATAGACTGTACACACATAAGGATCAAAGCCCCTTCACCTGACGCATTCCCATTCGGAAGGAATACCACTCCATAAATGTCCAAATTATATCTGATTCGAAATATAACCTGCAGAATGTGGTTGCACGATGACCAGGAGGAACGCGCATGACTCATTTGTGCTGCAAAACATGTTGGCACAGGTCTTTCGCAGCAAGATGCGTGCCAACATGACAGGAGGTGGTCAACATGTGCTGCGCAACACGCGTGCCAACATGACAGGAGGTGGTCAATCCTTGACCACCTCCTGTCCGTGCTGCGGCGAGATGTTTTTTTGAAGCCATTTTCAGATCAAACCATTTATTCTTGATTTCTGATACTGTACGACCCACGGGAGAACATGCACTATATTAATATGAAGTTAACTGTAGTTTCGAGACACTTTAAAATGCTTCTGTTCAAAAACACATCCGACACTTGCGGGGGGGTGGGGGGTAGGCGCACCCACAGCTCTTCTGAAGTGAAACTATAATGTACAGTTGTTTACACTAAAATTAAAAATATTTGACCATCCGACACTTGCGGGGGGGGGTAGCGGTGCGCGACTGAGAGCAGAACTTCAATCTCCGAACGCGTAAAGTTCTTCTTTTTACTTCTTGATTTTGAATGAATGGACACTTCCTGCTGTCTGAGGCAGGAAAGTAGCCTTATATGGTGTTTTGAGGGGTGGGAATTATGTAAATAAGCTCTCCGCGTGCACGCGCAGGTGGTTAGAACAGGTGGAATTCATCATTATTTGCGCAACACATTTACACACATTTTCTGAGGATAGAAGAGTTTGTTGAATCTGACGTGGCATGTTCGTACGAACGCTTCGTACGAACAAAAGTAAGAGAAATTTATGATAAAAATACGAACATTTTTGTGAATGCATGAGGCCCAATGAGTGAAAATACATCAAATGATGAGGGAACAAAAATAGATGCTTTTGTAGAATCTGGTTCATGAGAGATTTAATTCAGTTCAGTTTATTTAAATAACTCCAAGTCACAACAGAAGTCGTCTCAGGAACTGAACAGAAAGATTCATCTGAAAGTCCTGATGAACATTTTATTTGAACCTGCAGAGATTTGAACAGCTGATCTGAAGCAAACATGCAGGTGTTCAACTGAACTGACCACTCATGCTGTTTGATGGTCTCCTTCTCTGTGGAGGCCATGCATGCATCCATCCATCCATCCATCCATCCATTATCTTCCATATAATCTGCTCAACTTTTATTAAGTTACAAATGTTTGGGTTCTAGGGTGAAGTCAGACAAAAGGGACACAACCACCACCAGGTGGTAAAACACGATGACACACGAGCTGATCTGAGCTGACCCAAATTGACCTGATCCATGCCGTCACAGTGGAAAAGAGGCATAAGTGGACATTAATGAAAGGGTGATCATGTTTTGCAGCTGCATTTTAATTTGCAACATTTGGGTTTGCAACGCGTTTCTTCTTTTGGAACGCTGTTCATTTTTTACAGCGTGCTGTTCTCTTTTTGTTGCGCGTTTCTACCCCTCGGCCACCGTACAGCAGCTCTCTGCATGTGCTCCATCACTTGATTGATGTGACAGGAGGAAAGGAGAGGTGTTTGTGAACTCTTCAGAGTGAGCTCTCGTCCAGTGCTCCCTCAGCAGGAGCTCTAAGTCTTCCTTCTTCTCTTCTCCTCCATCCTGTTGGAAGCTGCACACTATTGACTTCATGATAAACACTAAAGCGTTCATGGAAAGAGAACATTACTGATGTATGGCAGAATCAATTCACGCAGCTCACATGAACAGTTGTGGAGATATTTGCATGTGCAGGAACGGAGAGATGACAACGCCTGCATGGAAACACATCATTGCTACAACAGCTAACACAGACAGGAGCACAGAGTCTGATGTTTCTTTACATTATTCACAGTCACTATTAAAGAAAGATGAAGAAGAGTCACATCTTGTAGAAACAAAGATTTTGAAAGACTTCTTCCTCTTTGTTGTCACTTCCTGTTTCACTCCGGCCATGCCATGGAACTAATTCATGGATATTATGCAGAATTTATTCTATATTAACATGTTCTTCCTCTTTTTGTGTTCGTGCATGTCACAGGCATTTGAAGGTCCAGTTTCTTAGGTCCACCTGTAGAATCCAGTCCAACAGTGGTGCTGCTGGGAGGTGGACTGGTCTCCAGTTTGAATTAAATTCACAGTTTGAGCTCAAAGCTCACACAGAAGAAGTGTATTCTAGTCAGAGGGTTTCTAACATTCAGAGCCTCGTGTGTGTAAAGTGTTGTCTTAGTAGCAGAAAGCCTCTGATCCTGCTCCAGTGGGCCGTCCAGAACAAACACCAGTGGATGGAGACACGTCCAACACTGTGGACAGAGTGGACGTCAGAAAGTGTGTGGAGGTTTGAAAGCAGAGCTGTTGTGTTGCTCTGGATCAAAAGCTTCAGCTCCAGCTGCTCTGTTCAAATGGAAACACTAAATGCTTCATTTGATCATTTCTCTGTCCACTTCTTCATTTTCAGCCTGTTCTCTGCTTCACTCTTGTTGCTCTATTTGCAGCCTCTTCAGTGGATTCTTGCTGCGGTCATGTGATCACTGTGCAGGATCAATCACCTCCAGGATCATTGGTTCAACAAGTCAGTAGAGATGATAGAAGAACCAGCAGATGTTCAGTGGAAACGTTTCACCTGCTGTCACAATGTGTTTCTATTAGAACCTTCAAGTGGACGCATTAGAGCAGACAGGAGAAAGAAAACATGTCTCCTGTTTCTGCAGATGTTCAGCAGACAAACATCTGGCTGCACACTCCCAAACCTTGGTTCTGGTGAGTTCTGTTCACAGAACCTGCTCCGTATCTCAGCTCCAAACATTCCACTAACACCCCTCACAACACCAAGAAGAGGTCAGAGGTCAGGGAAGAAGACATCCAGGAAGATGTTCCTTTGAACTCATCAACATCTGGCTCACAAGAAGCCCACATGGTTCATCAACATCTGGCTCACAAGAAGCCCACATGGTTCATCAACATCTGGCTCACAAGAAGCCCACATGGTTCATCAACATCTGGCTCACAAGAAGCCCACATGGTTCATCAACATCTGGCTCACAAGAAGCCCACATGGTTCATCAACATCTGGCTCACAAGAAGCCCACATGGTTCATCAACATCTGGCTCACAAGAAGCCCACATGGTTCATCAACATCTGGCTCACAAGAAGCCCACATGGTTCATCAACATCTGGCTCACAAGAAGCCCACATGGTTCATCAACATCTGGCTCACAAGAAGCCCACATGGTTCATCAACATCTGGCTCACAAGAAGCCCACATGGTTCATCAACATCTGGCTCACAAGAAGCCCACATGGTTCATCAACATCTGGCTCACAAGAAGCCCACATGGTTCATCAACATCTGGCTCACAAGAAGCCCACATGGTTCATCAACATCTGGCTCACAAGAAGCCCACATGGTTCATCAACATCTGGCTCACAAGAAGCCCACATGGTTCATCAACATCTGGCTCACAAGAAGCCCACATGGTTCATCAACATCTGGCTCACAAGAAGCCCACATGGTTCATCAACATCTGGCTCACAAGAAGCCCACATGGTTCATCAACATCTGGCTCACAAGAAGCCCACATGGTTCATCAACATCTGGCTCACAAGAAGCCCACATGTTTCATCAACATCTGGCTCACAAGAAGCCCACATGGTTCATCAACATCTGGCTCACAAGAAGCCCACATGGTTCATCAACATCTGGCTCACAAGAAGCCCACATGGTTCATCAACATCTGGCTCACAAGAAGCCCACGTGGTTCATCAACATCTGGCTCACAAGAAGCCCACGTGGTTCATCAACATCTGGCTCACAAGAAGCCCACGTGGTTCATCAACATCTGGCTCACAAGAAGCCCACATGGTTCATCAACATCTGGCTCACAAGAAGCCCACATGGTTCATCAACATCTGGCTCACAAGAAGCCCACGTGGTTCATCAACATCTGGCTCACAAGAAGCCCACATGGTTCATCAACATCTGGCTCACAAGAAGCCCACGTGGTTCATCAACATCTGGCTCACAAGAAGCCCACGTGGTTCATCAACATCTGGCTCACAAGAAGCCCACGTGGTTCATCAACATCTGGCTCACAAGAAGCCCACGTGGTTCATCAACATCTGGCTCACAAGAAGCCCACATGGTTCATCAACATCTGGCTCACAAGAAGCCCACGTGGTTCATCAACATCTGGCTCACAAGAAGCCCACGTGGTTCATCAACATCTGGCTCACAAGAAGCCCACATGGTTCATCAACATCTGGCTCACAAGAAGCCCACATGGTTCATCAACATCTGGCTCACAAGAAGCCCACGTGGTTCATCAACATCTGGCTCACAAGAAGCCCACATGGTTCATCAACATCTGGCTCACAAGAAGCCCACATGGTTCATCAACATCTGGCTCACAAGAAGCCCACATGGTTCATCAACATCTGGCTCACAAGAAGCCCACATGGTTCATCAACATCTGGCTCACAAGAAGCCCACATGGTTCATCAACATCTGGCTCACAAGAAGCCCACATGGTTCATCAACATCTGGCTCACAAGAAGCCCACATGGTTCATCAACATCTGGCTCACAAGAAGCCCACATGGTTCATCAACATCTGGCTCACAAGAAGCCCACATGGTTCATCAACATCTGGCTCACAAGAAGCCCACATGGTTCATCAACATCTGGCTCACAAGAAGCCCACATGGTTCATCAACATCTGGCTCACAAGAAGCCCACATGGTTCATCAACATCTGGCTCACAAGAAGCCCACATGGTTCATCAACATCTGGCTCACAAGAAGCCCACATGGTTCATCAACATCTGGCTCACAAGAAGCCCACATGGTTCATCAACCATCTTCCTTCCTTCCTTCCTTCCTTCCTTCCTTCCTTCCTTCCTTCCTTCCTTCCTTCCTTCCTTCCTTCCTTCCTTCCTTCCTTCCTTCCTTCCTTCCTTCCTTCCTTCCTTCCTTCCTTCCTTCCTT
>JBBPBX010070889.1:0-10579 GCA_038048925.1 Garcialebias charrua | reverse complement strand
CGGTGTAAATTGTACACGGAGTACACTGTACATGGAGTAAACTGTACATAGTGTAAACTGTACACAGTGTAAACTGAACACGGAGTAAACTGTACAGAGAGTAAACTGTACACGGAGTAAACTGTACACAGTGCAAATTGAACACGGAGTAAACTGTACACGGATTAAACTGTACACGGTGTAAAATGTACACAGTGTAAACTGTACAGTAAAATGTACATGGAGGAAACTGTACATGTGTAAACTGTATACGGAGTAAACTGTACACAGTGTAAACTGTACACGGAGTAAACTGTACATGGAGTAAACTGAACACGGTGTAAACTGTACACAGTGTAAACGGTACATGAAGTAAACTGTACAGTAAAATGTACACGTGTAAATTGTACACGGAGTAAACTGTACATGGAGTAAACTGTACATAGTGTAAACTGTACACAGTGTAAACTGTACACAGAGTAAACTGTACAGAGAGTAAACTGTACACGGAGTAAACTGTACACGGTGTTAACTGTACACAGTGTAAACTGTACAGTAAAATGTACACGGAGGAAACTGTACAAGTGTAAACTGTACACGGAGTAAACTGTACACAGTGTAAACTGTACATGGTGTAAACTGTACACGGTGTAAGCTGTACGAGGTGTAAACAGTGCATGGTGTAAACTGTACAAGGTATAAACTGTACACGGAGTAAACTGTACACAGTGTAAACTGTACACGGAGTAAACTGTACACTGTGTAAACTGTATAAGGTGTAAACTGTACAAGGTGTAAACTGTACAAGGTGTAAACTGTACATGGAGTAAACTGTACATGGAGTAAACTGTACACGGAGTAAACTGTACACGGTGTAAACTGTACACGGTGTTAACTGTGCACTGTGTTAACTGTACAGTAAAATGTACACAGTGTAAATTGTACACGGAGTAAACTGTACATGGAGTAAACTGTACATAATGTAAACTGTACACAGTGTAAACTGTACACAGTGTAAACTGTACAGAGAGTAAACTGTACACGGAGTAAACTGTACACAGTGTAAACTGTACACAGTGTAAACTTACAGTAAAATGTACACGGAGGAAACTGTACATGTGTAAACTGTACACGGAGTAAACTGTACACAGTGCAAACTGTACACGGAGTAAACTGTACACGGAGTAAACTGTACATGGAGTAAACTGTACACGGTGTAAACTGTACACAGTGTAAACGGTACACGAAGTAAACTGTACAGTAAAATGTACACGGTGTAGGTGTAAATTGTACATGGAGTAAACTGTACATGGAGTAAACTGTACACAGTGTAAACTGTACACGGAGGAAACTGTACAAGTGTAAACTGTACACGGTAACTGTACACGGTGTAAGCTGTACGAGGTGTAAACAGTGCATGGTGTAAACTGTACAAGGTGTAAACTGTACATGGAGTAAACTGTACACGGAGTAAACTGTACACGGTGTAAACTGTACAAGGTGTAAACTGTACAAGGAGTAAACTGTACACGGAGTAAACTGTACACGGAGTAAACTGTACACGGTGTAAACTGTACATGGTGTAAACTGTACAAGGTGTAAACTGTACACGGTGTAAACTGTACACGGTGTAAATTGTACACGTGTAAACTGTACATGGAGCAAACTGTACACGGTGTAAACTGTAGAAAGTGTAAACTGTACACGGTGTAAACTGTAGAAGGTGTAAACTGTACACGGTGTAAACTGTACACGGAGTAAACTGTACACGGAGTAAACTGTACACGGTGTTAACTGTACACGGTGTAAACTGTACACGGAGTAAACTGTAAACGGAGTATACTGTACACGGTGTAAACTGTACATGGAGTAAACTGTACACGTGTAAACTGTACATGGAGTAAACTGTACACGGAATAAACTGTACACGGAGTAAACTGTACATGGAGTACCGGTAAACTGTACATGGTGTAAACTGTACAAGGTGTAAACTGTACGTGGAGTAAACTGTACATGGAGTAAACTGTACACAGTGTAAACTTTACACGGTGTAAAATGTACACGGTGTAAACTGTACGAGGTGTAAACTTTACAAACATCAATCTGCTCATACAAACTCATGTTCGTGCTGCTGTTTATTTCCACTATATTAGGCTTAGTGTATTACTAGTTGATGTTTTTCTTAGTTAATTCTAGATGTTATTACTGTTTTTCTCTTGCATTTGTTGTTGGATGTAACTGGGACCCCGTGTACATAATCTCGTTTTCATCACATGTACCACATGCGGTGCAAATGACAATAAAGACTCTCTGACTCTGACTCTGACTTTAACAACAATCTCCTTCTCTGGTCAAGACATCCCCCTCTCCACCTCTGTTACAAATCTTGGAATAAAAATGGACTCTCATCTTACATTTGAAAATCACATTAAGCATCTGTTTAAAACCTGCTTCTTCCATCTTCGAAACATCTCCAGACTTCGCCCATCTCTGACTTTTCCTGATGCTGAGAAACTCGTCCATGCCTTTGTCTCCTCCAGGCTCGACTACTGCAACTCCCTGTTTATTGGTATCCCTGGCAAAAACCTTCAGAAACTTCAATACATTCAAAACAGTGCAGCAAGGATTCTGTTGAGAGTTCGTAAATTTGAACATATTACACCCATTCTCCATAACCTCCATTGGCTTCCTGTCACCTACAGAATTCAGTACAAAACTGCTCTCATTACCCATCAATGCTTGCACGGCACTTCACCTGACTATCTAAAGGACATTCTTGCACCATATTCATCCACCCGGTCTCTACGATCACAGAACAGTAATTTCCTTCATATTCCTCGGACCAAATTGAGGACCATGGGAGACCGAGCATTCTGTGTGGCTGCCCCCCGCCTGTGGAACTCCCTCCCTGACGACCTGAGAGCTCCACAGTCACTGGTTGACTTTAAAAGCAGCATAAAGACCTTTCTTTTTAAGCAAGCCTATTCTGCCTCCACATGATTTTATCTTTGATCTTAGCTGATATCATTATTGATTTTACTTGATTTTATCACTTGTTTTATTTTATTTATTTTTTAAGCAAGCCTAATCTGCATCCACATGATTTTATCTTTGATCTTAGTCGATATTATTATTGATTTTATTTGATTTTATCACTTGTTTTATTTTGATCTTTGCTTTGTTACACTTTGTAGCACTTTGAGATTTTTATTAATGAAAAGTGCATTATAAATGGAATTCATTATTATTATTATTATGGTGTAAACTGTACATGGTGTAAACTGTACAAGGTGTAAACTGTACACAAAGTAAACTGTACACGGAGCAAACAAACGAATGGAGAAAATGAGCAAACTCAACCCAGAAAGGTCCTCATGCTGGAATTTGATCAACCGACCTAAGAGATTTTATCAACATGTTTATTGAAACTAGCATTTTTTAAGCATGCATATCGCCCTCGTTCCATGAGTTCAACAGATAAAAAAGGTGTCAAAGCCAAGCTGACTGGGAATTTAAAATGACAGTGTTGTGTGTAAACAGGCGTAACCTGGTGGCTCAGAGGAGAGCGGTTTGTGCTTAGTTTGTTCGACACCCACACACTGACTGTCACCAAAGCAAAAATAATAACTTGACTTTAAAAGGATCCTTCATGTCAGCGGTGGAAACACAAATCCCATTAATACAGAGCTCCTGGAGGTGTAATGACAGGCCAATGATGAAGTTCAGTTTGTGACACGACAACTCAAACAACAGCCCTGCTGATCCATTCTGACAAGTGATAGATCTCCAGCTTACCTGTAAAAAGCTCGAGGTCTGAGGGTTCCATTTCTCCTCTGGTCTGCCATGCCACGTGTTCAAGATACTTAAACACACCTGAAGGGAAAAAAAAAAATCAATGATGGGATCAATGTCAGTAGAATGAACTATAAACCACAAAATAAAATATTTGAGGCTCCCACAATCCTGAGGTTAATTCAGACTAAAACACTTAAAGCCACTTAAAATCAAGTTTAATATGTTTTTGTCTGGATCTATTGTTATCTTTTATATTTGTGATAGTGGGTGTGGTATAGATTTATTATCATTAGCACAAGTATGGGTTCTTTAGGGTTTGTCACATGGAACATTAATGGAGCCGGTAGCCAACATAAAAAATATAGGATTTTTAATCAGATTAAAAGATTAAAGGCAGATGTTGTATTACTCCAAGAAATTCATAAATTGGCCTCAACTGTAGATGAGCTAAAATCTTCAGAGTTTCCTAATGTATTCTCAGCCTGTTATAATTCTAGACAAAGAGGGGTAGCAATTTTAATACATAAAAATGTTAACTTCACAGTATTAGATCAGGTTATAGACCCACACGGTAGATATATAATATTAAAGTTATCAATATTTAGACAAAATTATTGTATAGTTAGCATATATGGGCCAAATGTAGACGACGCTTCTTTTTTTCATGACTTTTTTTCCACTCTATCAAAGCACATGGATTCCTCACTGGTAATGGGAGGTGATCTCAACTTTGGTTTCAATGACAAAATAGACAGACTGAATACAGTGGGAACTCAACGCAGTTGGCAATCTATAAATATAGTTAAACAGTATATGAATGATTATGGACTCTGCGATGCATGGCGTTCTTTTCACCCTGATAGCAAAGAATATTCTTTCTTTTCACATGTGCATCACTCATATTCTCGTATAGATTATTTCATAGTAAGCAATTCATTGCTGACCAACATTTCAGACACTAAGATCCACACCATTGCTGTCAGCGATCATGCACCAGTTACTCTATATTTAGATTATAAAAAAGAAACTAGAAAAAATATAAATTGGAGATTCAATACATCACTGCTTCAAGAAGAAGAATTTTTGCAATATTTTAAAATAGAATGGGCATCATATTTAGAGTTGAATGATTTGCCAGGAACATCAGCATGTACACTTTGGGAGGCTGGGAAAACAGTTATGAGAGGTAAAATAATATCCTATTCAACAAATAAAAAGAAAAAAGAAAATAAACGTATTGAGGAATTAGAGAAATCCATTAAACTATTAGAAGGTCTACAAGAAGAGGAAACACAGCAAAAACTACGCAAAGTAAAATTAGAACTAAATGAAATTATTGATAAGAAAAATAAATTCTTGATACAAAGACTTAGATTAGATAATTTTGAATACGGTAATAAATCAGGGAGCTTTTTAGCTAATCAACTTAAATTAAACAAAGAAAAAACATATATATTTGGTATTAAAGATAAAGATGGAAATATAATTCATGATGAGGGAAAAGTAAACAATGTTTTTAAAGATTTCTATAAAACTCTATACACTCCACAAATAAATCCATCTAATGAGGATATTAATGAATTCTTAGAGAAAGTAACACTCCCAAAACTAGATATTAGTCAATCATCAAAACTAGACTCACCATTAACTTCAGATGAGCTCCATGAAGCAATTAAAAGCATGCCTAATAAGAAATCGCCAGGTCCTGATGGATATCCAGTAGAATACTATAAAAAGTTCTGGGATATACTGGAACCAATATTTTATAGAGTGCTACTTGAGTCAGAAGAAAATGGCAGGCTACCAACACATATGAATTCAGCCAACATTAGTCTCTTATTAAAGCCAGGCAAAGACCCAGTATTACCTACGAGTTATCGTCCAATCTCTCTCATTAATGTTGATGTTAAAATAATTTGTAAAGTCTTATCTAAAAGACTAGAGAAGATAACTCCTGTTATTATACATCCAGACCAAACCGGATTCATAAAAGGAAGACACTCAGACACAAATACACGAAGATTATATAATGTAATAGAGTATTCGTATTTTAAAAATATTGAAACAGCTATTTTTTCTTTAGATGCTGAAAAAGCATTCGATAGAGTAAATTGGAATTTCTTATTTGCTACCTTAAATAAATTTGGATTTGGGGATTACTTCATTAACTGGTTAAAAATATTATATAGTTCACCAACAGCGTGTGTCAGGACAAATAATCAATTATCTTCAAGCTTCTGTTTACAGAGGGGCACCAGGCAAGGTTGTCCACTTTCACCAGCATTATTTGCTATTTTTATTGAACCGTTAGCAGCAGCAATAAGGCAAAGTGTTGATATTAAAGGCATAAAGGGTAGAAACATAGAACATAAAATGAGTCTTTATGCTGACGATGTTTTGCTTTTTCTTGAGAACTCAGGAAACTCAATATCCAATGTTATCAAGTTAATAAACTCATTTTCAAAAGTTTCTGATTATTCTATAAACTGGACAAAATCTACAGTGCTTCCGATAAATTGTGTGTTTAATAATTCTCTTAATGAAAGACTACAATCAGGTAATATTAAATATTTAGGTGTTAATATCTCTCCTAAATTGGAGGATTTAATAAAATTAAATCATATCCCATTATTAAAGAAAATTGAAGACGATCTTACTAGATGGAGATCTCTACCCATATCACTTATGGGAAGAGTTGCCTCAGTAAAAATGATGGTGCTGCCGAGAATAAATTATTTATTCTCAATGATTCCAAATAAACCTTCAAATGAATGGTTTAAGTCCCTGGACTCTTCTATATCTAAATTCCTTTGGAACAATAAAACTCCGCGTATTAGTTTAAAAACATTACAAAAATCTAAAGATACCGGAGGATTAGAACTTCCAAACTTTTATTACTACTATTTAGCAAACAGATTACAATATATATCAAAGTGGTTAAAACCGAATGCACTAGATGAAACTTGGATAGATATAGAACAAACTTTATGTAATAATATTAGGATTTCAGATCTACCATTTATCAGTACAGATTTAAAAAGACATGTCTGCTTTAAGAGCATCAATATTAGCTCATCTCTGACAGCATGGTGGGAGTATCTGAAAATGACAAAGTCTTCACTACTCCCATGTAGACATACACCTCTCTGGAACAATCCTGACATTCAACAAGAAAATAATATGTTAAATTTCCCAGGTTGGAGAATGAAAGGTATTGAATGTCTGGAACACATATTTGAGGGTATAGACTTTATTCCATTTAATAAATTAATAATACAATATGACATTGATAATAAATATTTCCTACAATACCAACAAATTAAGTCAATTGTAAAAAAGAAATTTAAGCTTAATAAAACATTGTTGGAAACCCCAACATGTGTGTTAGAGTTTATTAATTTTCAACCACCGAAATTATTATCTAAAATATACAAAAAATTGTCTAGGATCGATGACTCGATAGCACTACCTGTTGAAAAATGGGAGTCAGATTTATCAATCAACTTTGAACAAAAAATTTGGTCTCAAGTATGTTCAAATACTTTTAAATTGACTAGACTCTCCAATTTACAATTAATACAATATAAGGTTCTCTATAGAGTACATTATACAGGGGAGCGAATGTTTAAGATGGGCTTTATACCATCTAACAAGTGCTCACAGTGCATAAGTAATACACCTGATGATTATATTCACGCGCTCTGGTTCTGTCCATCCGTTCAGAGGTTCTGGGTACAGGTATGTGAAGACTTGTCTAAATGTTTGAAAATTAATATCCCACTCTCTCCATCTGTTTGCTTATTGGGTATCTTTGAAGATGTTATACTAGAAAAAAATACATCCTATATGCTTTTCACTGCCTTATGCATCGCAAAGAAAACCATACTCGTAAATTGGAAAAATAAAAATAATCTTAGCGTTAATCAGTATAAAAATCTTCTGTTAGATCATATTAGTCTTGAAACAGCATCTGCCGACACATTGGATCAACCTATTTGGCATTCTTTGATCGGCTCCGTTACGTAGTGAGGGTGGGGGGTCTGGGATGTGGCCTTGTGGGGCATTGGGACTGGAGGGGGGGAGGTTGGGGTTTGGGGCGCCGGGGGGTTAGGGCTGCTTGGGCGGGGAGGACCTCGTCTTCGACCTGGGGAGGACCGGGGGGGGTTCTGGGGGACATCTACTGGGGGCGGCATGCGGGCCCTCGGGTGGTCGGTGGCGGCGGTCATGGGTCGCCGGTCGGTGACCCGGCTGTGCTGGGGTGGTTTCGGGGTGGGTGCCGGGGGCTTGGGACTCTGGGGGCGCGTCGTCCCCGGGCTTGGGCCTGGTGGGGGTCGGGGGTCTTGGGCTCTGGCGGGCGGGTCGCCGGGCTATGGGCTGGCTGGCGCTCTGGTGCCCAGCTCTGGCCGGGGGCTCTCGGCTCGCTGGTGGGTTGGGGTTCATATGCTGGGGGGTGGGTGTCTGGGGGCGTGACTGGTGGCCAATGGGAGGGGGCGGGCAAACCCAGCCTGGGTGTCTAATGTGTTATGTGTTCTGAAAGTTGTTAATATGAAGGGTGGGTATAGTATTTCTTCTGGGGTGGGGATTAGGTGGATGTCCTGGATGATGGTCTTGGACTATACTTGGCCGGTGTGCGGGCCCCGGTTGGGGCCTGTTCTTGGTGCTTCCTGGCTCTGTCGACGGTTGGGCGGGCGCTCTTGGCCGTGTCGTCCATGTGGGATTTTGTGTCCTCTTGGACGGCGGGCTGACTGCGGTTCGCAGGGGTCGTGGCGGCCCTGGCGGGTGTGGGCTGTTGGTTCTGCTGTTGGCGGCCCTCGGGGCCGTGTCCCTCTCTGGTCTTGGCTCAATGTCCTGGCGGTCGGAGAGGTGTTTCCTTTACCTCGCTCCTTGGGTGGACCTTGGCGAGCTGGGGGGTAAGCAGGGTCAGCGGGGGAGCTGACTCGCTGTGGGAGCACTGTTCCTGCAGTTATTTTTCTCCCCATCCCTCAACACGCACCTCCGCCCTCTTCATCTTAAATTAATACATGTAGGGAATTTGGGTCTCGGGTGTGCTGCAATGGTTTTACATCTCTGTTGTTAAGAGCACCTGGGACTCAATTTTATATACACTTTAGACATTCATTCATAAACATCTTCATAAAAGTCACATATAGGGAAGGAGTGAGCACTATGGCTATGGGTGGCGGGATGACATCAATCTCGCCCCCATGCCTATGCTCACTCAACATTATGCATTTAGACAATTAGGGCCTGGGTTAGAGTTGGAGTGGAGGGGAAACTGGTATAATGCCAGCCTTTGCTCCTTCTCTTTCCTTTTTAAATACACTTTACAACAACACTCACCAACAGTACATTTGGGGACGGGGGTGTGTGTGTCGGGGTCTTGATTTGTTAATTTCAATTTTATTTATTATGTATTTATTTATATATTATTTATTTATTTTTCTCTTGCCCCCCTGGTTGCCTTGCGGACATTCTGGGGGTGGGCCGTCAGGGGTTGTGCTGGGGAGTGGGGGGGTTCGGGGCCTGCGGGTTCGCCGTGGGCGGGGCTGGCAGTGGGCTCCCTCTGGGGCTGCTTGGGCTCGGGTGTCCTGTCCTGTCCTGTCGGCAGGGCGCGGGGTGTGCCGGATCTTGGACGTCTGCTGCTCTCCACCCCAGAATGAATGGGTCTACCTCCTGGGTTTGGATGTGGGCTGCCCCATGTAGGTAGCAGGTACATGTCTTGGACCTAGGGGGTATAGAGTGTGCATCGGGATTATGAATGGAGCGTGTCGTTATTGTTTGTCTTTCTGTGACTGAGGGTGAGGATGAGGGTGGGTCTGAATGAGTGTGTCTGTGTATGAATGTTTTAGTGTCAGGCTGGGACTTGGACTGCCCCCTCTCTGATACTTCTGAGGCTACCCAGTGTCGCGCTCCTGCCACGTGGCCCCCTGGTGGGTGTTCCTCTGCCTACGGGCGTGCTTGGGGCCCTCACTATCTGGGGCTGGGCGCTTGGGCGTTTGTCAGCTCGGCCTGGTGGCTGCCTGGTGGGGCTCGGGTCCTCTGGTCCTGTCAGGTCTGGACCTGAGGGATGGGCGTCCCCGGTGCCCGAGCCTCGGTGACCGGCCCTGGGGCTACGTCGGTGCGGCGGGCTCCGGCGGGGGCCTGTGTATTGTCGCTGTTGACCCCGGGGGGTCATTGTGTGTGGTCCCTGGTGGGGTTCGTCCGGTTCTTCCACTTGGTCGGATCTGGGGAGTGGACGAGTGGCTCGTCCTGTTCGGGTGGTCCTGGGGACTCTGGGCTCGGGGTCCTTCCTGGGGTCTTGGGCTTTGATCGCCCCTTCGTCTGTCTCGGGCTTTGGGGGGACGGGTCTCTGATGCTTCACAGTTGCTACTAAATGTTCTATTGGAGGAACCTCATTCACTTATGCATGCTCACAACCACACACAAATGGATGCAGGGATGTATAGTAGATGTATGTAGATGGGTATATAAATGAATATAAATATATATGTATGTATATTGTATATATATTTGTAGGTATGGGTATGTGTATTTATAGAAATATTTGCAAGGTCATGAATATTATCAGTCTTTATGCTTGTATGTTTCGTTGTTGTGTTCTGTCATGTGCTTTGCAGGATTGTGGACGGAGGTTTGGTGTGTTTGCCTTGTGCTCTTTCTGTGGACAATTGTTGTTTTGTTGTCTCACTTTCTCTTTTCTTTCTTTCTCTCTATTAAAAAAAAAAAAAAATACATATTGGAGTGAGAGGATGGCTATAAGGTGTGAAGGGAGGCCATCTATAAATGGAAAAAAAAAAAAAAAAAA
>JBBPBX010070888.1:6935-18467 GCA_038048925.1 Garcialebias charrua | reverse complement strand
TTTCATGTTGCTGCTGATCTGTTTCATGTTGCTGCTGATCTGTTTCATGTTGCTGCTGATCTGTTTCATGTTGCTGCTGATCTGTTTCATGTTGCTGCTGATCTGTTTCATGTTGCTGCTGATCTGTTTCATGTTGCTGCTGATCTGTTTCATGTTGCTGCTGATCTGTTTCATGTTGCTGCTGATCTGTTTCATGTTGCTGCTGATCTGTTTCATGTTGCTGCTGATCTGTTTCATGTTGCTGCTGATCTGTTTCATGTTGCTGCTGATCTGTTTCATGTTGCTGCTGATCTGTTTCATGTTGCTGCTGATCTGTTTCATGTTGCTGTTGATCTGTTTCATGTTGCTGCTGATCTGTTTCATGTTGCTGCTGATCTGTTTCATGTTGCTGCTGATCTGTTTCATGTTGCTGCTGATCTGTTTCATGTTGCTGCTGATCTGTTTCATGTTGCTGCTGATCTGTTTCATGTTGCTGCTGATCTGTTTCATGTTGCTGCTGATCTGTTTCATGTTGCTGCTGATCTGTTTCATGTTGCTGCTGATCTGTTTCATGTTGCTGCTGATCTGTTTCATGTTGCTGCTGATCTGTTTCATGTTGCTGCTGATCTGTTTCATGTTGCTGCTGATCTGTTTCATGTTGCTGCTGATCTGTTTCATGTTGCTGCTGATCTGTTTCATGTTGCTGCTGATCTGTTTCATGTTGCTGTTGATCTGTTTCATGTTGCTGCTGATCTGTTTCATGTTGCTGTTGATCTGTTTCATGTTGCTGTTGATCTGTTTCATGTTGCTGTTGATCTGTTTCATGTTGCTGTTGATCTGTTTCATGTTGCTGCTGATCTGTTTCATGTTGCTGTTGATCTGTTTCATGTTGCTGCTGATCTGTTTCATGTTGCTGTTGATCTGTTTCATGTTGCTGCTGATCTGTTTCATGTTGCTGCTGATCTGTTTCATGTTGCTGCTGATCTGTTTCATGTTGCTGTTGATCTGTTTCATGTTGCTGTTGATCTGTTTCATGTTGCTGCTGATCTGTTTCATGTTGCTGTTGATCTGTTTCATGTTGCTGCTGATCTGTTTCATGTTGCTGCTGATCTGTTTCATGTTGCTGCTGATCTGTTTCATGTTGCTGTTGATCTGTTTCATGTTGCTGCTGATCTGTTTCATGTTGCTGCTGATCTGTTTCATGTTGCTGCTGATCTGTTTCATGTTGCTGCTGATCTGTTTCATGTTGCTGTTGATCTGTTTCATGTTGCTGCTGATCTGTTTCATGTTGCTGCTGATCTGTTTCATGTTGCTGCTGATCTGTTTCATGTTGCTGCTGATCTGTTTCATGTTGCTGCTGATCTGTTTCATGTTGCTGCTGATCTGTTTCATGTTGCTGCTGATCTGTTTCATGTTGCTGCTGATCTGTTTCATGTTGCTGCTGATCTGTTTCATGTTGCTGCTGATCTGTTTCATGTTGCTGTTGATCTGTTTCATGTTGCTGCTGATCTGTTTCATGTTGCTGCTGATCTGTTTCATGTTGCTGTTGATCTGTTTCATGTTGCTGCTGATCTGTTTCATGTTGCTGCTGATCTGTTTCATGTTGCTGTTGATCTGTTTCATGTTGCTGTTGATCTGTTTCATGTTGCTGCTGATCTGTTTCATGTTGCTGTTGATCTGTTTCATGTTGCTGCTGATCTGTTTCATGTTGCTGCTGATCTGTTTCATGTTGCTGTTGATCTGTTTCATGTTGCTGCTGATCTGTTTCATGTTGCTGCTGATCTGTTTCATGTTGCTGCTGATCTGTTTCATGTTGCTGCTGATCTGTTTCATGTTGCTGCTGATCTGTTTCATGTTGCTGCTGATCTGTTTCATGTTGCTGCTGATCTGTTTCATGTTGCTGCTGATCTGTTTCATGTTGCTGCTGATCTGTTTCATGTTGCTGTTGATCTGTTTCATGTTGCTGCTGATCTGTTTCATGTTGCTGCTGATCTGTTTCATGTTGCTGCTGATCTGTTTCATGTTGCTGCTGATCTGTTTCATGTTGCTGCTGATCTGTTTCATGTTGCTGCTGATCTGTTTCATGTTGCTGTTGATCTGTTTCATGTTGCTGTTGATCTGTTTCATGTTGCTGTTGATCTGTTTCATGTTGCTGTTGATCTGTTTCATGTTGCTGCTGATCTGTTTCATGTTGCTGTTGATCTGTTTCATGTTGCTGCTGATCTGTTTCATGTTGCTGCTGATCTGTTTCATGTTGCTGTTGATCTGTTTCATGTTGCTGTTGATCTGTTTCATGTTGCTGCTGATCTGTTTCATGTTGCTGCTGATCTGTTTCATGTTGCTGCTGATCTGTTTCATGTTGCTGCTGATCTGTTTCATGTTGCTGCTGATCTGTTTCATGTTGCTGCTGATCTGTTTCATGTTGCTGCTGATCTGTTTCATGTTGCTGCTGATCTGTTTCATGTTGCTGCTGATCTGTTTCATGTTGCTGCTGATCTGTTTCATGTTGCTGCTGATCTGTTTCATGTTGCTGCTGATCTGTTTCATGTTGCTGCTGATCTGTTTCATGTTGCTGCTGATCTGTTTCATGTTGCTGCTGATCTGTTTCATGTTGCTGCTGATCTGTTTCATGTTGCTGCTGATCTGTTTCATGTTGCTGCTGATCTGTTTCATGTTGCTGCTGATCTGTTTCATGTTGCTGCTGATCTGTTTCATGTTGCTGCTGATCTGTTTCATGTTGCTGCTGATCTGTTTCATGTTGCTGCTGATCTGTTTCATGTTGCTGCTGATCTGTTTCATGTTGCTGCTGATCTGTTTCATGTTGCTGCTGATCTGTTTCATGTTGCTGCTGATCTGTTTCATGTTGCTGCTGATCTGTTTCATGTTGCTGCTGATCTGTTTCATGTTGCTGCTGATCTGTTTCATGTTGCTGCTGATCTGTTTCATGTTGCTGCTGATCTGTTTCATGTTGCTGCTGATCTGTTTCATGTTGCTGCTGATCTGTTTCATGTTGCTGCTGATCTGTTTCATGTTGCTGCTGATCTGTTTCATGTTGCTGCTGATCTGTTTCATGTTGCTGCTGATCTGTTTCATGTTGCTGCTGATCTGTTTCATGTTGCTGCTGATCTGTTTCATGTTGCTGCTGATCTGTTTCATGTTGCTGCTGATCTGTTTCATGTTGCTGCTGATCTGTTTCATGTTGCTGCTGATCTGTTTCATGTTGCTGCTGATCTGTTTCATGTTGCTGCTGATCTGTTTCATGTTGCTGCTGATCTGTTTCATGTTGCTGCTGATCTGTTTCATGTTGCTGCTGATCTGTTTCATGTTGCTGCTGATCTGTTTCATGTTGCTGCTGATCTGTTTCATGTTGCTGCTGATCTGTTTCATGTTGCTGCTGATCTGTTTCATGTTGCTGCTGATCTGTTTCATGTTGCTGCTGATCTGTTTCATGTTGCTGCTGATCTGTTTCATGTTGCTGCTGATCTGTTTCATGTTGCTGCTGATCTGTTTCATGTTGCTGCTGATCTGTTTCATGTTGCTGCTGATCTGTTTCATGTTGCTGCTGATCTGTTTCATGTTGCTGCTGATCTGTTTCATGTTGCTGCTGATCTGTTTCATGTTGCTGCTGATCTGTTTCATGTTGCTGCTGATCTGTTTCATGTTGCTGCTGATCTGTTTCATGTTGCTGCTGATCTGTTTCATGTTGCTGCTGATCTGTTTCATGTTGCTGCTGATCTGTTTCATGTTGCTGCTGATCTGTTTCATGTTGCTGCTGATCTGTTTCATGTTGCTGCTGATCTGTTTCATGTTGCTGCTGATCTGTTTCATGTTGCTGCTGATCTGTTTCATGTTGCTGCTGATCTGTTTCATGTTGCTGCTGATCTGTTTCATGTTGCTGCTGATCTGTTTCATGTTGCTGCTGATCTGTTTCATGTTGCTGCTGATCTGTTTCATGTTGCTGCTGATCTGTTTCATGTTGCTGCTGATCTGTTTCATGTTGCTGCTGATCTGTTTCATGTTGCTGCTGATCTGTTTCATGTTGCTGCTGATCTGTTTCATGTTGCTGCTGATCTGTTTCATGTTGCTGCTGATCTGTTTCATGTTGCTGCTGATCTGTTTCATGTTGCTGCTGATCTGTTTCATGTTGCTGCTGATCTGTTTCATGTTGCTGCTGATCTGTTTCATGTTGCTGCTGATCTGTTTCATGTTGCTGCTGATCTGTTTCATGTTGCTGCTGATCTGTTTCATGTTGCTGCTGATCTGTTTCATGTTGCTGCTGATCTGTTTCATGTTGCTGCTGATCTGTTTCATGTTGCTGCTGATCTGTTTCATGTTGCTGCTGATCTGTTTCATGTTGCTGCTGATCTGTTTCATGTTGCTGCTGATCTGTTTCATGTTGCTGCTGATCTGTTTCATGTTGCTGCTGATCTGTTTCATGTTGCTGCTGATCTGTTTCATGTTGCTGCTGATCTGTTTCATGTTGCTGCTGATCTGTTTCATGTTGCTGCTGATCTGTTTCATGTTGCTGCTGATCTGTTTCATGTTGCTGCTGATCTGTTTCATGTTGCTGTGTTCATTCGTGCTCATCTGCTCACACAGACTCATGTTCGTTCTGCTGTTTGACATATTGTTTTTGTACTACTAGTATTTAGCGTATTTCTTGTTAACGTTTTTCTTAGTTCACATCTTAGATTTTATTGAGTTTTTTTTTTCTTTTAAATTTTATACTTTTGTTGGATGCAACTGGGACACTGTGTACATAATTTCGTTCCACCACATGTGGTGCGTATGACAAATAAAGATCCTTGAATCCTTGAATGCACAAGGTTTCTAAACTGAACATTTTTACACTAATAACCAGTAATTTTATTAATGTTTAATTGCTTAATGAATTTACATGAGTTTGAGATTGTATTTGTAATTGCTGTAACTTACATTTGCCTAAAAATGGACATTTATGAATTAATTTGTATGAAAAATGTATCTCCTTGACAAAGGACATGACTAACTTCTCAATGTGCTGCAGAGAGAGTAGTATGCAAAAAAATATCCATCCATCCATTATCTTTTACCCGCTTCTTCCTTTTCGTGTCATGGAGGTCACTGGTGTCCATATCCATCCGTCACTCTGCGAGGGGCGGGGTACATCCTGGACAGGTCTCCAGTCCATCACAGGGACACATAGAGACAAATGAGACAAACAACCATTCATTCGCTCACTCACACCTAGGGACAATTTAGAGTTACCAGTCAGTCTAATGCATGTTTTTGGTCTGTGGGAGGAAACTGGAGTAACCGGAGAAAACCCACACATGCACGGAGAGAACATGCACACTCCACCCAGAAAGCTGGGATTTGAACCGGTGACCTTCTCATTGAGATGCAACAGATCCACCAACTGCGCCACCATGCCACGTAAAAAAAGTTTACTTTTTTTTTATTGTGTTAATATTTTGAGTCTTCTTGTGACAACATACAGCTTTGTGAGAAGCATATGTTTTCAGTTTTTATGCAGAATTCTTCTATTTTAACTTAGTTTTGCATTTGTTTGTTGATTTACTTTGTTTGCGATGGAAGTAGCTAACACCTTGACCTTGCAAAGGTATTTATTATGAACTCAGAAGTTATTTCTCTCTTCAAGCCTCTCACTGTTACAGCAAGAAGGCTTCAGGTTTACTCATCAATTCAAGCCTTTCTGGTCTAAAGACGAGTACATTTGATGCTCCAGAGTTCCTGAACAGGAAGCTGTAAAATCTGACGAAGTGCTGCAGAACAGGAAATGCAAAACTCTGTCATGACAAGCCAAAATAAAATATTGTACAATAATGATAAGCACAATAAAACTGAAGTGTGAGCAAAAGGTCTAACTAACTGGAAGTAGAACTGACTGAAACCTACAAAATAAAACAGGAAACAAGGTTCAAGGTAACTGGATCATGTAGGCTCAAATGAACAAAAAACAAGAAAATGAAACAAACAAAACCAGAGTCAGAAATGAATTTTTACGTTGTCAACTTTAAATCTTTACAAACATAGTCATCTCTATGAAGTTATTTATACTGAATGCATATAGCTTTCAACAGCCACAAGAGAAAAGTAATCTCAAAGCCAACTGAAATAAAAGAAAATCTACAGGTTTACCATGGAAAAAATTATTTTTGTCAAAAGGACATCTATGAATCCCTTTGCTGATGCAACCTGTACTCAAAGAAGTAACATTGCTTTTTTTATTTCTTTGCCAAAACCTTTTATTTTCAACTAACATATGTTTTATATCTCTCCACATTTGCCGTGTGAGGTGTCTGCATGCTCTATTTTTGTCTATTTCCACTGCTTATTTGTTCCCCTGCAGCTTTTTATTGAGGAATGACCTGTAGAGGGTACTTGTCTGATTTTTGTTCAGTGAATGAAAGTGAGCTGATATATTTTTAATAAAGCTGCTGGTGATATAGTTTCAAAGAGGGTGGGGAAACATGAAACCCAGGGTGCACATTGGATCCTGCAGTAAATGTACATTTTCAGCCTCTTGACACTCCTCTGTGAAATTAAATCATAAATCTGTTGTTTTAATGTTATAAAAGACACATATCTGTGAGAAATATGTTTGGGTATGTAAACAGATCAGTGTAATGGATTGAGTCTGTGGATGTAAAGCATCAGAGTAGGGGATATGCTGTAGTGCAGGTGCAATTACACCATCATCCATCCATCCATTATATTTTACCCGCTTCTTCCTTTTTGGGTCGTGGGGGTCACTGGTGCTCATATCCAACAGTCACTGTGTTAGAGGCGGGGGACACCTTGGACAGGTCTCCAGTCCATCACAGGGACACATAGAGACAAACAACCATTCACTCTCTCACTCACACCTAGAGACAATTTAGAGTTACCAATCAGTCTAACATGCGTGTTTTTGTTCTGTGGGAGGAAACCGGAGTACCTGGAGAAAATCCACACATGCACGGAGAGAACATGCACACTCCACCCAGAAAGTCCCCGGGATTGATCCGGTGTAGCAAAGTGTTAAACTTTCGAGTAAAATGTCTTGGGTTAGGTTTAGGGTTAGGTTGAGGAAAACTGTCACATAAGCTAAAAAAAACAAAAACGCTACACTTCCGTGTTGACGGAAACACGCTGCCTACTCACAGCGATAATAACGCTGATAACGTTATGTTAAACATGCTAGTAGGTAGTAGGTTACCTATTCTCCGCTACGAATGGGGATGATAACAGTTGATAACACCCATTCTATGGACTGACAACATCCGAACCCGCTGAACCATGCCGCTCAAAATGAGCTTCTCATTCAGTATATTTTTAAGCTATTCTATTCTCATTCTTATGCTGTATAAACTGTAAGGGCTTTATAAACGCAGTACATTTTCTCCACCATCACACTCATGGACCATTGTAGTTTTTTTTTTTTTTTTCCCTGATGTCAATGGGATGGATCAGGGGTCAAACCCTTTGACCTTTCCTGTTCTTGGACTCAGCTGCTCCAACATGGCTGCTTGTGATAAAATATTAGCTTTGGTTCACATCTGACTTTAATTTTCCCTCACGTATGATTTTGCAGACAGTTTGTTTAAAATGCTGGTATCATTCTTTATTATTAAAGCAGATTTTAATCCTTTTGCAACAAAAAGCTTTTATCTTTTCGTTTCTTATAAAATATGAAGGCGGAAGTGGGAATACAATTAAAAACCCATTTGCTGGGAGGATTAATTTTCTTGACATTTATTATTTATGATGAGTTATTAAATGTTTTAGAAAGATAACTTATGAATAATTGAATTGCTTTATTTGTTGTGTAAAAGTCTGCTTTGATTTCATGTGTTTCCAGTGATAAATGGTGTGATTTTATCGTTTTGTTTGTTATTCTGACTCGTTTGATGTGCTTTGTGTGTGTGTGTGTGTGTGTGTGTGTGTGTGTGTGCCTGCAGGCTGTGAGAGGACTTGGTGCAGAAGACCTGGAGCAGAGGACCTGGTCCAGAAGACCTGGTATAGAAGACCTTGTGCAGAGGACCTGGTGCAGAGGACCTGGTGCAGAAGACCTTGTGCAGAGGACCTGGTGCAGAGGACCTGGTGCAGAGGACCTGGTGCAGAGGACCTGGTGCAGAAGACCTGGTGCAGAGGACCTGGTGCAGAGGACCTGGTGCAGAGGACCTGGTGCAGAGACCTGGTGCAGAAGACCTGGTGCAGAGGACCTGGTGCAGAAGACCTGGTGCAGAGGACCTGGTGCAGAGGACCTGGTGCAGAAGACCTGGTGCAGAGGACCTGGTGCAGAGGACCTGGTGCAGAGGACCTGGTGCAGAGGACCTGGTGCAGAAGACCTGGTGCAGAAGACCTGGTGCAGAGGACCTGGTGCAGAGGACCTGGTGCAGAAGACCTGGTGCAGAGGACCTGGTGCAGAGGACCTGGTGCAGAGGACCTGGTGCAGAGGACCTGGTGCAGAGGACCTGGTGCAGAGGACCTGGTGCAGAGGACCTGGTGCAGAGGACCTAGTGCAGAGGACCTGGTGCAGAGGGCCTGGTGCAGAGGGCCTGGTGCTGAAGACCTGGTGCAGAGGACCTGGTTCGGAAGACCTGGTGCAGAGGACCTGGTGCAGAAGACCTGGTGCAGAAGACCTGGTGCAGAGGACCTGGTGCAGAGGACCTGCTGCAGAGGACCTGCTGCAGAGGACCTGCTGCAGAAGACCTGGTCCAGAAGACCTGGTGAAGAAGACCTGGTGCAGAGGACCTGGTGCAGAGAACCTGGTGCAGACGACCTGGTATAGGGGACCTGGTGCAGAGAACTTGGTGCAGAAGACCTGGTGCAGAGGACCTGGTGCAGAAGACCTGGTGCAGAAGACCTGGTGCAGAGGACCTGGTGCAGAAGACCTGGTGCAGAGGACCTGGTGCAGAGGACCTGGTGCAGAGGACCTGGTGCAGAGGACCTGGTGCAGAGGACCTGGTGCAGAGGACCTGGTGCAGAGGACCTGGTGCAGAAGACCTGGTGCAGAGGACCTGGTGCAGAAGACCTGGTGCAGAGGACCTGGTGCAGAGGACCTGGTGCAGAAGACCTGGTGCAGAGGACCTGGTGCAGAGGACCTGGTGCAGAGGACCTGGTGCAGAAGACCTGGTGCAGAGGACCTGGTGCAGAAGACCTGGTGCAGAGGACCTGGTGCAGAGGACCTGGTGCAGAAGACCTGGTGCAGAGGACCTGGTGCAGAAGACCTGGTGCAGAGGACCTGGTGCAGAGGACCTGGTGCAGAAGACCTGGTGCAGAGGACCTGGTGCAGAGGACCTGGTGCAGAAGACCTGGTGCAGAGGACCTGGTGCAGAAGACCTGGTGCAGAGGACCTGGTGCAGAAGACCTGGTGCAGAAGACCTGGTGCAGAGGACCTGGTGCAGAAGACCTGGTGCAGAGGACCTGGTGCAGAGGACCTGGTGCAGAGGACCTGGTGCAGAGGACCTGGTGCAGAAGACCTGGTGCAGAGGACCTGGTGCAGAGGACCTGGTGCAGAAGACCTGGTGCAGAGGACCTGGTGCAGAAGACCTGGTGCAGAGGACCTGGTGCAGAGGACTTGGTGCAGAAGACCTGGTGCAGAAGACCTGGTGCAGAGGACTTGTTGCAGAAGACCTGGTGCAGAGGACATGGTGCAGAGGACCTGGTGCAGAGGACCTGGTGCAGAGGACCTGGTGCAGAGGACCTGGTGCAGAAGACCTGGTGCAGAGGACCTGGTGCAGAAAACCTGGTGCCGAAGACCTGGTGCAGAATACCTGGTGCAGAAGACCTGGTGCAGAGGACCTGGTGCAGAGGACCTGGTGCAGAAGACCTGGTGCAGAGGACCTGGTGCAGAAGACCTGGTGCAGAGGACCTGGTGCAGAGGACCTGGTGCAGAAGACCTGGTGCAGAGGACCTGGTGCAGAAGACCTGGTGCAGAAGACCTGGTGCAGAAGACCTGGTGCAGAAGACCTGGTGCAGAGGACTTGGTGCAGAAGACCTGGTGCAGAGGACCTGGTGCAGAGGACTTGGTGCAGAAGACCTGGTGCAGAGGACTTGGTGCAGAAGACCTGGTGCCGAAGACCTTGTGCAGAATACCTGGTGCAGAAGACCTGGTGCAGAGGACCTGGTGCAGAAGACCTGGTGCAGAAGACCTGGTGCAGAAGACCTGGGGCAGAAGACCTGGTGCAGAGGACTTGGTGCAGAAGACCTCGTGCAGAAGACCTGGTGCAGAAGACCTGGTGCAGAAGACCTGGTGCAGAAGACCTGGTGCAGAGGACTGGTGCAGAAGACCTGGTGCAGAGGACCTGGTGCAGAGGACCTGGTGCAGAGGACCTGGTGCAGAGGACCTGGTGCAGAAGACCTGGTGCAGAAGACCTGGTGCAGAGGACCTGGTGCAGAAGACCTGGTGCAGAGGACCTGGTGCAGAGGACCTGGTGCAGAGGACCTGGTGCAGAGCAGGACCTGGTGCAGAAGACCTGGTGCAGAGGACCTGGTGCAGAGGACCTGGTGCAGAGGACCTGGTGCAGAGGACCTGGTGCAGAGGACCTGGTGCAGAGGACCTGGTGCAGAGGACCTGGTGCAGAGGACCTGGTGCAGAGGACCTGGTGCAGAGGACCTGGTGCAGAGGACCTGGTGCAGAGGACCTGGTGCAGAAGACCTGGTGCAGAGGACCTGGTGCAGAAGACCTGGTGCAGAGGACCTGGTGCAGAAGACCTGGTGCAGAGGACCTGGTGCAGAGACCTGGTGCAGAGGACCTGGTGCAGAAGACCTGGTGCAGAGGACCTGGTGCAGAAGACCTGGTGCAGAGGACGACCTGGTGCAGAGGACCTGGTGCAGAGGACCTGGTGCAGAGGACCTGGTGCAGAGGACCTGGTGCAGAGGACCTGGTGCAGAGGATCTGGTGCAGAGGACCTGGTGCAGATGACCTGGCTCAGCCTGAGGAGCAACAGGACATAAGTCAGTGGTTTCCTTCTCTTCCTTTCTGTCTCTGCTTCTTTTATTCTTTATTCTTTGAAATCAAAGTGAACTTTCAAACAGAGAAAAAATGACACTAAACAGCCTAAATACTAATCTTTGAACATTTGAACATTGTTTCTACAAAAGGCAATAACTAAAGCTGCTAACTGAGCTTTAGAACAGAAAGCGTGAATCTGTTGCTTCAAGCCCCCTGAATGAGGCAAGCCATGATGTCAGACTTCTCCACATTGAAATTAACCTCCAGGCTCGGGCATTGATTTGCAAATGGCTGCCGTTCAAACCTCCAGTGACTCCTGGTGCCATTCAGAGCCTCCAGGCTCACCTGCTCTGCTCTGGCTGCTCTGGCAACTGCTGCTGCTCATTAACACCTGCAGCTCGTTAATGAGGCCGCAGACTCCGCCACTTCAGAGACTTTTCAGACCCTTCACCACAAGTGCCTTTTTTTCCACAAGAGCTTTGCTATCTGCATACGTCCATGTCTTCATGTGGAGTCAGGAGGAAACCGAGGAGGAATGTGAGCCTGAAACCTCACAAGCCAAAAAGTTTCACTTAAATAACGCCAAAAATACACTACCGCCCCGCTCCGGT
>JBBPBX010070886.1:0-18468 GCA_038048925.1 Garcialebias charrua | reverse complement strand
TACAAGTTGTCGTGTCATTTTTAATATTTCCTCAGTAATAATTGAACAGCTGGCTACAGTGATCAGCGCGCGCAGACAAGAGCACCTCCTCCGATGCTCAGAGAGAGGGAAAAAAAAGTGAAAGTAACTTTTACAAGTAGTCCGGTCGTGTCATTTTTAATATTTCCTCAATAATAATTGAACAGCTGGCTACAGTGATCAGCGTGCGCAGAAACACCACCACCTCCAATGCTCAGAGAGAGGAGAAAAAAAAGTGAAAGTAACTTTTACAAGTAGTCCAGTCGTGTCATTTTTAATATTTCCTCAGTAATAAAGTACAGCTGGCTGCAGTGATCAGCGCTCGCAGAAACACCACCACCTCCAATGCTCAGAGAGAGGAAAACAAAAAGCGAAACATTTTTAATATTCCCTTGTTAATAAATCTGCCTGTTGATTAATCCTGGTTGCACACTGATGTCTATCATATTCTGAGCGCAGATCCGAGGCTCTCACTCTCATAAGCCTCCATTGCGAACTCACTCCTGCCTTCTGAGAGGAGCCTGTATTGATGTCACTCCAGACTTCGGCAATCTTCGGACGGGTTTCCGAAGTCTTCCGGGACTACGTTGGGTTTTTTGGGGGGGGTTTTTTATAATCGCCTGGCCCAAATGCAAAAATTAAAATAGACATCATATTCTACTACAGTAATTGTCCAATATGGTGAATTGTTACTGTCACGGTGGGTGTTGTCCAGAGGAGGAGGTCTCAGATTCCAACTTTCTAAAATGTATAATGCAGCTTTAGGACTGATTCCCAGCCAGTTTTCACACCTGATGGGAACAGAAGAGCCTCATCTGTAAATTAGACTAACAAAGACCTTAAGAAACACCTACTGTTTAAGGTGTGAGGTGTGGTTTGTCAATCTACATATGTATGTGTATCTTATCTCACTCAGCCTTTATAACCTGAACCCCACACTCATTGCTCTTTGAATTGAGAAAGCTCCTCGGATGAAGAGCGAAACGTCTTCTGTTACAAATAAAGTCCAGTTGTTTTTGTATTGAACAATTTTTTAATTCTTGCTGAGAGGCAACAGCTCTACCAACTGTGCCACCATGCTGCTCTGTCCAAATATGTAGTTAATAAATTATATCCATCAATTTTCTTGTGACTGCTTCTCCTTTTGGTGCCTGGGGGAGCTGGTGCCCCTCTCCAGTCACTGCTCATGGGGGTGGAGGTGGGTGTCACGCCCTGGACCAGATCACGCCATCACAGGAACACATAGAATGAAACAATCATTAATTATTTTGCTCACACTTAGGGACTAATTAGACTTACCAGTTGACCTAACATGCATGATTGTGGTATGTGAGAGGAAACCGGAGTACCCGGAGAAAACCCACGTGTGCACAGGGAGCAGTACAAGATCTGAATCCAGGACCGTGTCGGCTAACCACGGCTCTGCTGTACGACTCCTTTCTGTTGGTGAGTCAATAGAATCTCATGACTCTTAAGAATTTGAGGGCGCTAACCTGTAATTTTCATCGTCATAAAAACTTGTGAGTCACAAAAGTTCTGGAATGTTAAGAATGTTACAGCATAGCAAATACATTCTGGTTTAATTTGTTTCTTTTAAACTGCATTTATTTTTGCTCATGTTCTATAAAGTGTGTAATTTGCTCTGTGGTTGTCAGACTTGCTGCCTTTAAACGCTCGAGACTGCTTGAGAGAAGACACATCTATTCATAAAACAGCAACCAGAGAAGGACTATGTCAGCCTGTATGCAAAGGTGCACCGTCTTCAAAAACTGAGACCTGCTTTTGTGAAATTTGTTTAATAATTCAACGTGGCCCTAACGCATTTCATTTCAAGTGCCCAGATGGTGTGTTTATTAGGCAGATGCTCCTCACTTGAAAAGACTTGCACATTTTCAGAAAGTGGCGATGCACCTTTGAGCCAGGCTTCTTCTAATTCAGCAAAACAAGAAAGTGTGTTTATTGGAGCAGAAAAGGATTTTGTATATTTGTGTTTATGTATTCCTACAAAGTACATAAAAAAGGCAATATATGCTGACAGAAGGAAACATCCAGCCCTGGTCTGCTTTATGATCCGTGTGTTTCTCTTTTTATCAAGTTCAAAATACGACAAATGTGAGAATTACGGCGACGCTCTTTAGGACATAGCACTCATCACTCTTTATCATTTTCTTTCTGGGAGTTTTCCTCCTTCTGTAGTCTGTTTCCTGTCAACAGTTGGTCCCATGTGAGGAAATGTGACATTACTTATTAAGAGTCATTGTTTAGTGTACTGAGAGAGTTTAAAGCCTTGTCACACAGTGGCTCTGCCAAGAGTTCCAGGATATAATGAGAGAAACAGCACAATGCCTGGAAGAAAGACGAGTGCAAGAGTTTTTCTTTTTCCTTCACATTTCTGACCTTAAGAAAATTCCACCCCGGACAGAAACACCCACTGAGCTGCAGAGTTCTCACATAGAAGTATTTCCTAATTATCACCCTCACGCTGTTTGTTTGGAAGAGCCTGTTTAAAGGGAAAAGATTTAGGGGGAAAAAAAAAACTGTCCAGAAATGGTTTTTATTTTTCTAATACTGAAGGAGTTTTCTGTGAACATGAAGTAGTGAAGTGAACAGCAGAGGCAGACCGTTGATTGACACAGCAACGCTGTCACATTGCTTTTGATGGGATTTGATGGGATTAAATTGTCAGGACCTCTCAGATATGGAAATTGAGGCACTGATCTGGGACTTTGAAAATGTCAACATTATTAAATTGTTGGACTAAAGCAGTTAAAGGTGCTAACTTCTCTCAATCAGTTTTTATATACCTGTACAATTACCGTACTTACGTTCAGTGGTGGAGAAAGTACTCAAACACTGTACTTAAGTAAAAGTACAAATTAACAGACAAAAATGTACTCTAGTAAAAGTAAAAGTACCATATTAATCCAATAATTCTCAATCAGGTCATCTGGACAGTTTATTTTTTGTAGAAACGTTTCACCCTCACTCCAGAGGGCTTCATCAGTCAGAGTAGTTCCAGCACACTGTTCCCCCACCAAGCCGTAAACAACTTATGTGGACCAACCAGTTTGCTGGAGCCAAGATGATTTCTGGAGGCCGTCCTGTCCCTCGTCGACTCCCCCCTGGCAGGCAGCCACAGCCAAAGTGGTTCAAGACAAGAAAGTTCATGCTCAATAATCCAGGTATCTAATCCAATAGATCTCAATCAGGTCATCTGGACATACCATATTAATGTTTTTACTTAAATAAAAGTAAATAAATACATGCTTTTAAAAATACTTAAAGTATTAAAGTAAAAGTACTTGCTGAATGTATTACCTAATGCAATGATCTACAATATCAAGTGTGCCTACTGTATGTATATTTTCTGTAATACATTAATAGTGTTTTGTCATTTTAATGAACAATGCAGCAGATAATGTTTTTACTGTGTTTACTCTGTGACACAGTTCACACTTGGACTTGTGATTCTGTGCGTCAGAATTTCAGGGATGACCTGCAGAGTTAAATGTCATTAAGCAAAATAAGAATAATAAGGAATGATTATACCTTTGAAAGTTTTTATTTAACACAAACCAAAACCAATGTGTCATTTTAACTGCAGTAAAAACATTTAAGTAAAAGTTGTCTGACAGAAAAAAGGAGCATTAGACCTAACAAAAGAAAAGGCTCTGATTATTTCAACTGCAGTTTGTCTTCAACTCTAGTTAAAATTTTGTCTAGTCAACCTTGTAATGGGACAATAGTGAACAATATTTTAACTTCCTGACACCATTTTCAAAACTTGGACCCGAGTGTCCAGCTATCTGGAGACATCTCTTGTCTCCTGTCCTGACATGAACTGACACATTTTAATATTGCAGCAAGAATTTATTGTTCAATTTCAGAAGAAGTCAAAAGTCAAAGTCAAAGTCAACTTTATTGTCAGAACTGCAATATGTACAGGACCGAAATTGCGTTTCTCTCAGTCCCTTGGCGCAACAGTAACCATCTAAACACTAAACACTAAAACATTTAATAAACATAAGCATAAAATAGTAAAAGTGTAACACTGTCCTGAGTTTTTTCATAATAGTATAAAAGTCTGCAGTGTGGGAGGAGGTCCTGCCCCATGTGGAGGAGTTTAAGTATCTCTGGGTCTTGTTCACGAATGAGGGAAAACTGGAGCGTGAGATCGATAGGCGGATAGGTGCAGCGTCCGCAGTGAAGCGGGCGCTGTACCGGTCTGTCGTGGTGAAGAGAGAGCTGAGTCAAAAGGCAAAGCTCTCAATTTACCGATCGATCTACGTTCCCACCCTCATCTATGGTCATGAGCTTTGGGTTGTGACCGAAAGAACGAGATCTCGGATACAAGCGGCTGAAATGAGTTTTCTCCGCAGGGTGTCTGGACTCTCCCTTAGAGATAGGGTGAGAAGCTCAGTCATCCGGGAGGGACTCGGAGTAGAGCCGCTGCTTCTCCACATCGAGAGGAGCCAGTTGAGGTGGCTCGGGCATCTGGTTAGGATGCCTCCTGGACGCCTCCCTGGTGAGGTGTTCCGGGCATGTCCCACCGGGAGGAGACCCAGAGGAAGACCCAGGACGCGCTGGAGGGACTATGTTTCTCGGCTGGCCTGGGAACGCCTTGGGATTCCCCCGGAGGAGCTGCTCCAAGTGGCTGGGGAGAGGGAAGTCTGGGCCTCCCTACTTAGGCTGCTACCCCCGCGACCCGACCCCGGATAAGCGGAAGAAGATGGATGGATGGATGGATTATAAAAGTATGAAAATTTACACCAACACTGAAACACCAAACACCCCTAAAACACCAAACACCCAATGAACATAAGCATAAAATGAAATAATAAAAGTGTAATACTGTCCTGAGTTTTTGCATAGTAGTATAAAAAGTATAAAAAGTATATCTATAAAATAAACTGAAGGTTCTAGCATTGACATTTGCAAAGAGTGGCACAGCAGCATATAAGTTAATGTACACAGTATATGTATGAGGTATTTGATGTTGGTATATAGGCAAAGTGGCATATGCAGTGAGGCACATAAGGCACATTTGGCATCCTTAGATAAGGCTAGTCAGAGAATGCTGTATATGTATCTGCAGTAGTGTAGATAAAAGTAGTGTAAATGTAAACAGTAGTAATAAATGTAAAGCAGTAGTAATAAATGTAAACCGTATTAATAAATGTAAACAGTGAATGTAAACAGTAGTATGACTATAGGCAGTAATGTAATACAAACATTAGTGCAAATATGAGAAGTAGTGCAAACTGAATGAGCACAAGTGAATAACCCGTTTGATGACACAGAGTCCAGTGTTAAAAACTTTGTGTTGAGTGGTAATGTGTGAGAAAGTTTTTTGTGTTAAGGCAGTTCAAATGGGAGGGGAGGCAGAGCAGGCAGAGTGTTTAGCATTCTGACTGCCTGATGAACAGAGCTGTCTCTCAGTCTACTGGTACGAGCCTGGAGACTCCTCAGTCTCCTCCCTGATGGCAGCAGTCTAAAGCGGCTGTGTAGTGGGTGTGTGGGATCACCTGCCATGCAGTGGGCTTTCCGAGTGAGGCGTTTGCTGTGTAAGTCCTGCAGTGAGGGCAAGGAGGTGCCGACGATCTTCTCAGCTGCTCTCACGATGCGCTGGAGGCTCTTGCGGCAGGATGCAGTACATGCACCAAACCACACCGTGATGCAGCTGGTCAGGACACTTTCTATGGCACCCCTGTAGAAGGTGCACATGATGGGGGTTGAAGCTCCAGCCCTTTTCAGCTTGCGGAGAAAGTAGAGGCGCTGGTGAGCCTTCTTGGCCAGTGCTGCAGTGTTCCTGCTCCAGGACAGGTCCTTTGAGACGTGCACTCCCAGGAACTTGGTGCTGTCCACTCTCTCCACTGCGGTGCTGTTGATGGTCAGAGGGGCATGTTGTGCATCCCTCTTCCTGAAGTCCACGACAATCTCCTTTGTCTTCTCCACGTTGAGAGTGAGATTGTTGTGTCCGCACCACAAGGCCAAGCGGCTCACCTCGTTCCTGTAGTCCGTCTCATCGTTGTTGCTGATGAGACCTACCACTGTTGTGTCGTCCGCAAACTTGATGAAGTGGTTGGAGCTGTACGATGGTGTGCAGTCGTGTGTTAGCAGGGTGAATAGAAGGGGGCTCAGCACACATCCTTGTGGGGCCCCTGTGTTCAATGTGATGGTGCTAGATGTGTTACTCCCGATCCGTACTGTCTGTGGTCTCCCGGTCAGGAAGTCTAGCAGCCAGTTACACATTGAGGTGTTCAGCCCCAGACTGTCCAGTTTATGGATGAGCTGTTGGGGGATGATGGTGTTGAATGCCGAGCTGAAGTCGATGAACAGCATTCTAACATAAGAGTCCTTCGTGTCCAGATGTGTGAGAGCTGTGTGGAGGGCAGAGGAGATGGCATCGTCGGTTGAGCGATTAGGTCGGTATGCAAATTGGAAGGGATCCAGGGAGGCAGGGAGGACAGATGTGATGCTTTTCATGACTAGCCGTTCAAAGCACTTCATCAGGATGGGGGTGAGTGCTACTGGGCGATAGTCATTGAGACATGCGGGCGTTGCCTTCTTTGGGACAGGGATGATGGTGGTGGCTTTGAAACAGGTGGGGACGATGGCCTGTGTAGTGATATAGGCCTTTGTCTTGACCTTCAAGTACACCTCTCCACATCTCTCTGAAACTCTAAGTGTTACACCGTCTTGAAGCTCTCAAGGAGACAGATGGACACTTATATATTTTAACAATTATTATGAATTAATGGACACTAATTAATCAGATTGAACTTTCTCTTTAATGTGTGTTAATTCAGATTTGATCTACAGTATATTTTTGTCATTTTTAATGATGATCTGTTACTTGCATGACTGCGACATTCTGCTGGTTTTATTTCTGCAAAAGCAAGCAGGCTCTGTCTCTAAGGCAGAAGTCAGGGTAAGAGCTGTTCTCTGCCTTCTCTTGTTTTGTCTTCAAGCTAGACGCAACAGGACAGGCCATCTGGCCGATTCGGTAAACAGTTTTCCTGTCTCCGTCAAGAGACTTTCTGCCTATGAGATGAAAATCCATCTCTTATTTTGTTAAAACCAGCCAATAGCCATTAAGAAGGTGGGTCAGACCCCACCTCCCCTATATAATGGGCACTTCCTATTTGGAAGTTAGTTTTTGGAGGAGAACTACTTGCAACTGTTTCTCTTCCCTGGAAAAGCTGGAGACGTCCGGTCATATGTCAACTCGACCCACGTCTCAGCTGAGAGTCGCGGCAAAGCCTTGCTGTGCCTCAACACTCATTTCTGAAAGAGTTTGTTTTCTGAAGTTTATTTTGAAAGTTCAGCCAGTAGCTGGCTCTGCTCCTGCCGGGAGAAGCGGTTCTTCTCACTCGTCTGAATCAGCTCACACGCGCGGAGGTCGTCTGGACGTGAACGGGACAACACAGTCCTTTAATGTCCACAAACTTCAACTCTTATCTCCAAGACGTATCGTCAACAGGTAACGAGGCGTTGATTGTGTCCTGAACGTGTGGGAAGCCCAGCTGAACCGTATGGGAAGGTGCCACTCTGGGTGTTTCAAATAATTAATTTCAGTTAACTTAGCTTTCATCTTCTTCCTCCTATTTCTTCTTCTCATAAGTATTTAATATGTTTGTTTTCATCATGGTAAACTTTAAGTAATGTGCCAACAGAAAGGTCCAACTGTCTGTTTGTTTTAATTTGAATTCTTGTCAACGTAGTTATTAAATCAGAGCTAATATCGATACAAATGTTTATGTAATTTTTGTGATAGTTTCAATAAAAGGTCTATTCTTTTGGTAGACCAACATAAATTGAAGTCTAAGCGTGAAATTACATTACTGGCTAATCACATCGTTAGATTTGTTGATTTATTCTGAAAAAGTTGAGACCCCGTGAACTTGGTGGCAAGTTTGTGCAGATAAAGTCTGCTCAGACTTGCACGTCTAAACTATAGGTAAGTCAGTAAACTGACTAATAACTCCTATATTGTTACACCTGGCTCAGTGAGATGTTAAAGATGTCCGTGAAGACCGCTGCGAGTTCCCCTGCACAGTCCTTCAGCACACGACCAGGTATGTTGTCAGGACCAGAGGCCTTCCGGGCATTAATCTTGATAAATGATCGCCTTACGCTGTCTGAGGACAGCGCCAGCACCTGGCCATCAGGAGAGGGGGGGAATTTATGTGCAGGTGTGCTGTTACTTGCCTCAAACCGAGCGAAGAACTCATTCAGTTCATTCAGCGTAGAGGTTGAGCTGTCACAGGTCTGGGGGGGGGGTTGTAGTCTGTGATGGTCTGTATTCCCTGCCACAGACTGCGTGTATCCTTGCTGTCCTTGAAACGGTGAGCTATTTTCCTGGAATACTGCTCCTTGGCCTCACTGATGCCCTGGGTCAGGTTCTTTCTGGCTGCCTTCAGGCCCACCTGATCTCCCGCTTTGAAGGCAGCATTCCTGGCTTTCAGGAGTCTGTGAACCTCAGCTGTCAGCCATGGCTTCTGATTAGCCCGAACAGTGATGGTTTTGAGGTTGGTAACATCATCAATGCACTTGGCGATGTATGAACATACAGTGTCTGAGTACTCCTGGAGACATGTGTTGTTGTTTGTGGTAGCAGCTTCTTTGAACATACCCCAATCTGTGGTGTCAAAACAGTCCTGGAGTGCCTCTGAAGACCCCTCTGGCCACACTCGTATCTGCTTGCGGACTGGTTTTGTGACTTTCACCAGCGGCCTGTATGCGGGCTTTAGCATAACACAGATATGGTCAGAAGCACCAATGTGGGGGAGGGGGAGGGCTCTGTAGGCATTTTTCATGGTGGTGTAAACTTGGTCCAGTGTGTTGTTTCCTCTTGTTGCAAAGTTTATGTTTCTGTATGTTTTTGGAAATACACTCTTTAAATCTGCATGGTTGAAATCACCAGCCGTGATGAGAAAAGCATCAGGATGGGCTGTTTGTTGCTCACTGATGTGCAGATATAGTTCATTCAAAGCCTCACTTCTAACTTTGCTGTTGGAGCTTGGAGGAATATATACAGCAACAATCAAAACAGCTGTAAACTCCCTCGGTAAATAGAACGGTCTGCATTTAATAGTCATGAACTCCACTAAATGTGAGCAGTGTTTGTAGACCACAGCAGCATCCAGGCACCATGCTTTGTTGATGTAAACACAGAGCCCCCCTCCCCTTGTCTTACCTCCCTCGAGGGTTCGGTCCGCTCTGTAGCATGTTAGCTCCCCTAGCTGGACAGCATGGTCCGGAACGTTGTTGTTGAGCCACGTTTCCGTGAATACAAACACACAGCAGTCTCTCACAGTCTTTTGTGTCGTTCGTAGCAGGCGTATATAATCCAGTTTATTGTCCAAGGAGCGCACGTTAGCCAAAACCATGGATGGGATCGCCGGTTTGTGTGGGCTAGCTGCTAGCCTAGCTCTGACACCTCCGCGTTTACCCCGCTTCTGTTTTCTGTCACGCCGCTTGTGGCGTTTCCACGGCGGGCGCGAAGAAGGGAGGCTCAGGGCTGGCTTCCGCTTACTGTCCAGCCGCTTGTGGCGCTTCCACGGCGGCCGCGAAGAAGGGAGGCTCAGGGCTGGCTTCCGCTTACTGTCCAGCCGCTTGTGGCGCTTCCACGGCGGGCGCGATGAATTGAGGCTCGGGGTTGGCTTCCAGAGCAGGTCGCAGTCACGAAACTCATTTAGCTTCTGTTCGAGCTCACGTAGCTTCTCCTGTAGGTCACTGTTTATTCCCAAATGCGCGGTTTTTCTGACATCAAGCAGTGCTGACGTCTGACGTAATGACGCTGACGTCTGACGTAATGACGCTGTGCGTGGCCCGGTAGATGCGCTACAAGCCAGCAGATGGAAACACTTCTGCTTCGCATTAATTTGTATTTACATATTTGCGAGATTAAAAAAATTAGCTCAAAATTCGAAATGAAAATGGATGGAAACACAGCTAGTGATGCAGCTGGTCAGGACACTTTCTATGGCACCCCTGTAGAAGGTGCACATGATGGAGGTTGAAGCTCCAGCCCTTTTCAGCTTGCGGAGAAAGTAGAGGCGCTGGTGAGCCTTCTTCGCCAGTGCTGCAGTGTTCCTGCTCCAGGACAGGTCCTTTGAGACGTGCACTCCCAGGAACTTGGTGCTGTCCACTCTCTCCACTGCGGTGCTGTTGATGGTCAGAGGGGCATGTTGTGCATCCCTCTTCCTGAAGTCCACGACAATCTCCTTTGTCTTCTCCACGTTGAGAGTGAGATTGTTGTGTCCGCACCACAAGGCCAAGCGGCTCACCTCGTTCCTGTAGTCCGTCTCATCGTTGTTGCTGATGAGACCTACCACTGTTGTGTCGTCCGCAAACTTGATGAAGTGGTTGGAGCTGTACGATGGTGTGCAGTCGTGTGTTAGCAGGGTGAATAGAAGGGGGCTCAGCACACATCCTTGTGGGGCCCCTGTGTTCAATGTGATGGTGCTAGATGTGTTACTCCCGATCCGTACTGTCTGTGGTCTCCCGGTCAGGAAGTCTAGCAGCCAGTTACACATTGAGGTGTTCAGCCCCAGACTGTCCAGTTTATGGATGAGCTGTTGGGGGATGATGGTGTTGAATGCCGAGCTGAAGTCGATGAACAGCATTCTAACATAAGAGTCCTTCGTGTCCAGATGTGTGAGAGCTGTGTGGAGGGCAGAGGAGATGGCATCGTCGGTTGAGCGATTAGGTCGGTATGCAAATTGGAAGGGATCCAGGGAGGCAGGGAGGACAGATGTGATGCTTTTCATGACTAGCCGTTCAAAGCACTTCATCAGGATGGGGGTGAGTGCTACTGGGCGATAGTCATTGAGGCATGCGGGCGTTGCCTTCTTTGGGACAGGGATGATGGTGGTGGCTTTGAAACAGGTGGGGACGATGGCCTGGCTCAGTGAGATGTTAAAGATGTCCGTGAAGACCGCTGCGAGTTCCCCTGCACAGTCCTTCAGCACACGACCAGGTATGTTGTCAGGACCAGAGGCCTTCCGGGCATTAATCTTGATAAATGATCGCCTTACGCTGTCTGAGGACAGCGCCAGCACCTGGCCATCAGGAGAGGGGGGGAATTTATGTGCAGGTGTGCTGTTACTTGCCTCAAACCGAGCGAAGAACTCATTCAGTTCATTCAGCGTAGAGGTTGAGCTGTCACAGGTCTGGGGGGGGGTTGTAGTCTGTGATGGTCTGTATTCCCTGCCACAGACTGCGTGTATCCTTGCTGTCCTTGAAACGGTGAGCTATTTTCCTGGAATACTGCTCCTTGGCCTCTCTGATGCCCTGGGCCAGGTTCTTTCTGGCTGCCTTCAGGCCCACCTGATCTCCCGCTTTGAAGGCAGCATTCCTGGCTTTCAGGAGTCTGTGAACCTCAGCTGTCAGCCATGGCTTCTGATTAGCCCGAACAGTGATGGTTTTGAGGTTGGTAACATCATCAATGCACTTGGCGATGTATGAACATACAGTGTCTGAGTACTCCTGGAGACATGTGTTGTTGTTTGTGGTAGCAGCTTCTTTGAACATACCCCAATCTGTGGTGTCAAAACAGTCCTGGAGTGCCTCTGAAGACCCCTCTGGCCACACTCGTATCTGCTTGCGGACTGGTTTTGTGACTTTCACCAGCGGCCTGTATGCTGGCTTTAGCATAACACAGATATGGTCAGAAGCACCAATGTGGGGGAGGGGGAGGGCTCTGTAGGCATTTTTCATGGTGGTGTAAACTTGGTCCAGTGTGTTGTTTCCTCTTGTTGCAAAGTTTATGTTTCTGTATGTTTTTGGAAATACACTCTTTAAATCTGCATGGTTGAAATCACCAGCCGTGATGAGAAAAGCATCAGGATGGGCTGTTTGTTGCTCACTGATGTGCAGATATAGTTCATTCAAAGCCTCACTTCTAACTTTGCTGTTGGAGCTTGGAGGAATATATACAGCAACAATCAAAACAGCTGTAAACTCCCTCGGTAAATAGAACGGTCTGCATTTAATAGTCATGAACTCCACTAAATGTGAGCAGTGTTTGTAGACCACAGCAGCATCCAGGCACCATGCTTTGTTGATGTAAACACAGAGCCCCCCTCCCCTTGTCTTACCTCCCTCGAGGGTTCGGTCCGCTCTGTAGCATGTTAGCTCCCTGATGGGGATTTTAAACCCCTGTTACCTTAATAAAAACCACACAAAGATAAACAAGAGAACAGTGTTAAATCAGACAAACAACCTTGCAAGGGGGAAGGGCTTTTAATGTCCTTTGAAACTTATTTTGGTCTCAAATACATTGTCCTGCACAATTCCAAATTGTACTGGACATGACAAGCTATTTATACAAGAAGCAGGTGGAGTTTGACAAGCTCTGACGTCTTACAGATAAAACAAACAAGTCATGGTTCTGATCAAACAAGAACATCTAGTCCAAACATTTGTCAAGGCTAGAAGACTGTCTTTTCTGTATCAGAGAAAAAGCAAACAACATGTTTGTACTATCAAATATAAGTGTTTAAAGGGAACAGAGAATATTTGATATAAGTGAGCTGGGTTATAATTATTGGGTCAGAGTAATTAGTTTTAGATGATAAATATTGAACATCTCCATCATTTCATCCTCTTTATCATATATAAACTGATCATTATCAATCAGGTGAGCGGTGCGGAAAACAACCTCTGAGGCCGAATTTCTAATTAGAGGCAAAAACTCACACCACCGTCCCGTGCCCCCACAGTAACGCCCTGAACATGCAGAATCACCTTTTTAGGATGGTTTGAGAGATTATAAAGTTTTGGAGAACTCTGTTGATTGTCATATTTCATGACTTATTTCAATGTTTGAGAGAAATAAAGATTTTGAGGAGAATTTTGCAATGAGTAAGGTCTCACTTTATGGCTTATGTCAAAAGTTTTTAAAAGGAATAATATATTTAGCAGGGATTAGTCTATTTACCCACAAAACTAAGCTTTTTCCAAAGAAATAAAACTTTTGAGAAGAAACATATATATATAAAAGGAACTAATCTATTTGTGTTAAACAAATAAAAGAAATAAGCAATTTAATTTGTTTTAAAATAAAAAGAACCAATCTAATTTGTCTTAACCAAAGAACCAATCTAATTTGTTTTAAACAAAAAAGAACCAATCTAATTTGTTTTTAGCCAGAACCAATCTAATTTCTTTTAACCAAAAAACCAATCTAATTTGTTTTAACCAAAAAAAGAACCAATCTAATTTGTCTTAAACAATTAAATAGAACTCATACACTTTCAAAGATGTGGGAAATAATTCTCAAACACACAACAAAATAGCCCTTTATGGGCACAAAAATAAAATAAGTTTGAAACTTCTTTGATATCAACTATTGCCCAGGAAAGTAAAAACAACCGGTTTGAACTTAAAAAATGAAATAGATCAACCATTCTTCTTCACAGCATCCATCCCTTTTTTCTTTTTTTTGTTTTTGGTGTGGGAGGGTAATTTCAGTGTCTTTCCTGGGGAGGGAGTGCCCCGTTTTCAGAACACGTTCTTTCTGTTCCTTGGGGATTTGTTTGTGGCAGAAATTGTTGGGCACAAATCCATGTCATCTGGGGGGAGGGGGGGTTCTTTGTGTGTGGAATAAGTCCAGTTTTTCATTGTTGGGTCCAAGTCCATCTCATCTGGGGGGGGGGAAGTTCTTTGTGTGTGGAATAAGTTCATTTCATCCTGGGGGGGGAGAAGAGTCTTTTTCCTTCTGGGGGGGAGCTTTTGTTCAAGTCTTCCTCTTCTGTGAGTTTCTGTGCGAGTCTTTTTCTTCTTGGGTTTTTGTCAAAGTTCATTTTTGTTCTTTGGGGAGAGCTTTTTGTTCAAGTCTTTTCCTTCTTGGGTTTCTGTCAAAGTTCATTCTTTTCTTTGGGGAGAGCTTTTTGTTCAAGTCTTTTTCTTCTTGGGTTTCTGTCAAAGTTCATTCTTTTCTTTGGGGAAAGCTTTTTGTGCGCCTTGTGGGTGGAGGGCATCAGGCAGTTTGATGGCTTCAGTCTTGTCCAGCTGTCTGTTGTTTAGTCTATTCAGGCATGAATTGCGGGCACAGTAGCAGGTCGCAACCCTGAATTGTGTGTGGCATAGTGTAGTCAAGCCACAAAGTGGGGAGCTTTGCTCTGACCAGATCCATCTCAAAATCTGGCTCAGCGATCGTTCCAAACTTCCTTTTCAGGGGAGCACCGGTCACTCAGATGTAATAGCTGCTGCTCTTTCTCTCGAGAAGATGACGCGTCCTTTCCACCACCTGTTGGGGTCCCGTTCACCCTCGTTTTCAGCCGTCCCTAGCAGGACCTCGAGTCAAGGCGGGATTCACTGGCATCACTGGCAACTCCCCCTGAAGGAGTTCCGGAAACCTGTAGTCTTTTTGAGAGGAGAACTGGACACCAAAAAACTTGCAATTTGTCAAATAAAACTAAGGCCTTCAGATCCCATGAGCCATTTGTGGTCTGGGGAAGGTCAAACTGTGGGTAACTCCTTTGTGAGTCAAATCTGTTAACTTAAACTAAATTCTGTAATTGGCTATAATAATAATTGTTTCTTTAAACTTAAAATAAAATTCCATTCTTATTATCTAAAACATTTGTATTTAATGGCAAAAAACAACACAACAACAAATGATTTCATTCTTCAGTGAAAATGAGTAATCACTCACTCTGATTTGAGGTTATTTTAATTAGTAAGTTATTCTTAATTAGCATGATCATCAAAATGAGTAGCAGGAGACGGAGACGTTTTATACTCACCTAAAATACTTTACCTTTTTCATAGTCTGTAGAAAAAATCTAAACATACATACAGACATAGACAGACATATACGTACAGACAGACATACATACATATAGACATACATACATATATACACATAGAATTTACAATAAAAACTGTGGTTCATGTGCTCAAAATAAGTCCAGTCTATAGTCAGAGTCAGTCGTGTTTTAAAAATATAGAACCACCACATTTCAAAATCAACCTTTCAAATCAACCTTATGAATAGATCCAAAACTCCAGGGCGTCCCCCATCTTTTTCTCTTTGGATCTGTTAAAAATACCTTTTTATCAAATGACATATACAGTGCCTGTTTATTAAACAACATATATAAAAGCAATGTGGTTTGTAGGTTTATCTGATTTATCCTACAGTACAACGTGCTTCTTAAATTATCCTTTAAATGGCTATGCTTTCGAATATAAAAATCTAAAAAGTTATTTTTTGTATAACTGATGAGCTAATCAATGAATGAATGAGCTGTTTCCCTTTATGAGCCATCATCAATATTATTAGTGATACATTCTTAATAATATGTTTTCGTTTCTGTTTTTTTTTTTTTTTTTTTTTTCTCTCGTTTCACTGTCTGCTTGGCTTGTTTCTATCGTACAGAACCTTGGTTGGCCCGCGTCAGCCTAAGTGCTCTATAAATAAAGTGGTATGGTATAAATAATCTAAGATTTAAAGCATAAAGCTATAAAAATTGTTCTAAAAATCTCTTAATCAATTCCTTTGTGGAAAACCAGACCAACCAAAATGCACTCCCGTCAAGGATAATCCTTCCTTCAGCTCCACAAAACTTTTGCATGAATGTTTGTGGAGACACAATTTTAATCTGTAAAAGAAAATATAAACATTAACATGTTTCAGGGTTATGAGCTGGGATCATTATCTCTGTACCATCACGAAGTTACTGGAAGTGGAAAAATAAGTCGTCAGACCCACATAATATAAACTACAAATTCTGTGGCCTTGCTCTAGCAGGCCATATCATGAGAATGTGTTACATTAAATAAAATTAAGCAGACTGCAGTTTTGAAACACGATACCAGGATTATTGACAGATCTTCACAGATCCATACGGGGGGCATGACCTTCAGCTGGACAGTTGGCGTGGTTGACTTCAAGACCTGTTCTCTTTGTCTTTCTGGAGAACCTGTTCAGCTCCCTCTTGTCACAGCATCCAGTGAGATCTTTGTTTATCATCGATCCATCACACCCGGACCGCATATACTGGTCATTTGTGTTTGATGACCGTGTTCTGACAGTTCTTTGTGAAAGTCTTTGTGGTATCTTTTGTTCAGAGAAAAGTCCAGTGCACAGAATGTTCATTTTGAGCAGGGCAGCCTGGGAGTCCAGCCTTGGTGTTCTCGGTGAAGTCAGTGAGCCAGCTTCTGGACATGCCCTCAATATCAAATCTGATCCAATTCAATCAATAACCACAGTAGTTTGTGATTCAAAAATTCAGACGCTGCATGTGTGTTTGACATGACCCTATCTTAATGTACTGTATGTACTACTACCTATGTGTTTTTGCAAGTGTCGTGAGGTCCAGGACTTACGTTTTCCGCTCCACAAACATCGTGAGGCTGCTTCTAAAATAAATAAAAAATGAGAAAATAGAAAAATGTAAAAATCCTTAACAAACCAGGTTCAAAGTAATCATGTTAATTCTATAAGCAATTACCTTGAAAAGAGCCACCTCTGCAAGTCTGGTTTGCACAATGGAATTTTAAATGTACATTTACATAAAAGTGAATTTTCAACAGAGGCATCCTTTTAATCTGATCTGCATAATAGATCTAAAATCATTAATTTACGTATGAGTTAAATTGTCAATTTAACCTGAAACTAGAAATTTTACCACTTTTCAGTGGTTTACCTATCAAAAGTTAAAGCATGGGCTGGGTGATTTTGCCTAGATCCAAATTATGTCCTAAATAGAAAAGTATTGATTAAAATAAAAAATGTGTATTCAGTCAAGGCGTGTCTGTGAGTGGTACTTCCCGTTTTAATATTCCATATTATTATTACTGTATACACAGCCCCAATCTGTTTGAACGAAAACCAACCCTTCTTACTGCTGTCAAAGATTATGCATTGTATGGTCAAATGATATGTTATTCTAATTCCCGTTCAAATACACCAGACCTCTTTTTGCCTCTAATGGTCATAATTTATGCGAAAACAACACCAAAATTAGGTTTTAACAGTGAAATGTGTCTTTCACTCCTGGCGAGTTGGCTGGATTCTTGTGCGTATTTAACCTACTTGCTGAAAAGTTACTTCTAATAAAGCATTTTTATTATTAATCATTTCAGTCACATTATATAACTCTTAAAAGGAAACAGCTCCTATAATCTACTTAACTGTGAAATAGCTTTTTAAAATTGATAAAACATTTTCAATGTATGCAAAAATGGTTTAAAATGATGAATTTAAACTGAGCGTTTTAACTTACAATCTGGTCAAAAATCTATTTGACAAAAATATATATCTTTTGTATTCTTTATAAGTGTCAAAGTTTTATCAATTTAGTTAAACTTTTAAAAGACAGAATTTACTGGCAAGTCCAGTTTGCATTAAATCCAAATATATTCCGCGTTTTATCAACATCCTATGCGACTGCTATAAAAACATCCAGTTCCTCTCACTTCACCTCGCCTTCCTCATCTTCCCTCTGACACTTCCACAAACCCTCTGTGGCCCCCTCTCTTTTTTGGGGCCTGAACTTCCTTGTGCATCTTCCGTCTCGACTTCCTGTTTGCTCTCTCCTGCATCAACTTCCTCTTTACTTTCCTGATCACCTCATCTCTCTTAGCACGTTTAGCTGTGTAAGATTTAGTTTATTTTTCAACTCGTGCGCATCCTTTATGATTGTCTGTCGTTGTCGTTATCAATTGTTCTCATCACTCTTCGTTTAAAATTCAGATCACAAATGAGTCCCAGAGGTTTAATGGGATTAATCAGTATTAATATGCAAAATGTATCTTTATTTGTTAGAGTGGCTATGTTTTTCAAAGTGTTTAGCATAATTTTTTGCCGTTTGTATGCAACGCCATAATAAATGTATGTTTATACTGGTTAAAAACGGTCTTAGTTTTACACAATGGGGTGGGTTGCCAGTTGGGCTCGTTTTGGGCTTGTTTTGGGCTGGTCGCTTGCTTCTGTCGCGAGATCTGGCAACATTGTATCAAAGTTCTCATGACAACAAGGCCTCCAGAATTCTTGCCTCGTCATCATTCAGCTTTCTCGACAGAACTATTTCGATAAAAATTGGTAAGCGAATTCTCAGTTTCTTTTTGCAGAGAAAACACAATTTAGACACGTTCGGTTTCACAGTACGACTATCTATTTACGGATTCAGACAGACGAGCGAAGCTTCGGCTGTCTCTCTGTTAGCATTAGCTTAGCTTTTCATTTCCGATAAAAAAACGTAATTTTTGGATGATTTTAAATCGGATCTTTCGCCGTTAGATTTTCATGATAAAAACGGATCTGTCCGCTTGGTTCAGCGAAACAATTTGGAGTCTTTCACGCTAAAATTTTATTAAATCGGACCGCTGGTGTGGGCGCCAGGCCTACTGTTAAAACGTCCTAATTTAACGTTGTTAAGCCTTTAAAACCTAAAGTATTTGGATTAAAATTTTATAAACAAGATTGATCGAATA
>JBBPBX010070885.1:0-18468 GCA_038048925.1 Garcialebias charrua | reverse complement strand
GCTGCTACCTGTCCAGCTTGCTCCAACAAGTTTTGTTTTGTTTTTTGAATGTCCAGAGGACCAGACTTAGCTTTTTTAGAGAGTACAGGCAGCTGTAGCCTCTGCAGCTAGTAAAACCAGAAACTGCCGGAAACTGCGTAGATCAGCTTTAAAATAAAAAATAAAAAAATATTTATATATATTTTTTTTTTTAATGGAGATTCGTGTCGTAACCACGAAACATCGTAACTCGAGGCCCTCATAAGTCGAGGACTACCTGTAGTCAATACCTATTTCCAAAAGAGGGAGGAACATAGAGTGACCTATAAGAGTGGAGGAAAGAGTACACAAGTCGACTACATTCTGTGTAGAAGAGGAAACCTGAGGGAGATTAGAGACTGTAAGGTTGTAGCAGGGGAGGGCGTGGCCAGACAGCATCGGATGGTTGTATGTAGAATGACTGTTGTTGTGAAGAAGAGAAAAAGAGTAAAATCAGAGAAGAAGACCAAATGGTAGAAGCTGATGAAGGAAGAATGTTGTGAGAAATTTCGACAGGAGCTGTTAAAGGCTCTGGGTGGCAAGAAAGAGCTTCCAAATGACTGGACTACTACAGCAACAGTAATTAGAGAGACAGGTAGGAAGGTACTTGGTGTGTCATCTGGACAGAGAATGGATGATAAGGAAACTTAGTGGTGGAATAATGAAGTGCAGGACGCCGTTCAAAGAAAGAAATTAGCCAAGAAGAAATATGACAGTGAGAGGACTGAAGAGAAGAGACAGGAATATAAGATGAGACGTAGAGCAAAGAGGGAAGTAGCTAAGGCAAAGCAGAGGGCGCACAATTAGTTGTATGGGAGACTGGACACTGAAGAAGGCGAGAAGGACTTGTACCGATTGGCAAGCCAAAGGGATCAGGCTGGAAAGGATGTGCAGTAGGTTAGGCCTATTAAAGATAGGAATGGTAATGTTCTAACAAGTGAGGAGAGTGTGACGGGAAGATGGAAGGAGTACTTTGAGGAGCTAATGAATAAAGAGAATGAAAGAGAAAGAAGAGTAGAGTCATAGAAACTGTGGACCAGGAAGTGAGAAAGATTAGTGAGGGTGAAGTCCGAAGAGCTCTGAAAAGAATGAAGAATGGGAAGGTAGTAGGACCTGATGACATACCAGTGGAGGTTTGGAAATTTCTTGACAGATGGCAGTGAGGTTTTTGACTCAAATATTCAATATGAGGGTGGGACAATAACTGAGGAATGGAGAAGAAGTGTGCTGGTACCCATTTTTTAGAACAAGTGTGATATACAGAGTTGTAGCAACTACAAGGGAATTAAGTTGATGAGCCACACAATGAAGATCTGGGAGAGAGTTGTGAAAGCAAGACTTAGACGAGAGGTGACTATCTGTGAGCAACAGTATGGTTTCATGCCAAGAAAGAGCACCACAGATCATATGCCATCTTTGCTTTGAGAATGCTGATGGAGAAGAACAGAGAGGGTCAGAAAGAACTCAATTGTGTCTTCATGGATTTGGAAAAAGCATATGACAGGGTGCCAAGAGAGCAGGTGTGGTATTGCATGCAGAAATCTAGAGTGGCAGAAAAGTATGTTAGACTGGTACAGGACATGTATGAAGACAACAGGACAGTGGTGAGATGTACCGTAGTAGGGGTGGGCGATATGGCTCAAAAATTATATCGTGATATTTCAGAGTATTATCACGATAACGATAAATTTCGTGATATAACCTAAAAAAAAAATCAAATGTATTTATTTGACAAAATTAACTTAACATGTTGCTTTGCAGTATTATATAAATTTTTTAAAAACAACAAGGGGTAATTTTACTGAAATTACTTTATTTAGTAAAGTATTTAGTCTCCAAGTAAAACTACACCTGCACTTTAGTTTTTGTGGTGGTTTTTTTATCTATATTTTGTGCAGACTTTTTCCAATCTAAATAACAAACATTTTTAAAGTGCAGGTGTAGTTTCCTAAAACAACTAGCCTAAATAAAATGAAGTTTGTGTCATTCCTCTGATTCATTTTTTTAACGGATCTGTCTCTGATGGAGTTGTAATGTATACAGCAGTGTTGTGCATGTATATTACAGAGTGCCAGTGAACGCACCGCCAGTGAGAGCGTGACGTAGGCGCGCAGGTTCGGGTGTGAAAGAAAGTCAGAGAACGGAGCGGTGGAGGATCATGCAGTCTGTTAAGTGTATTTGTGCAGCTTAAACAATAAAGCAACGTCTGCTATAAACCAGCAAGGTTATTGAGCGTGCAGAGAAACATCACAGGAGTGACTGTGGAGCCGCGCGTGTTTGTAACACAGTTTACAGCGAGGACACGGCTGCTCAGAGCGGAGCGGGGGGGAGGGGGGACAGCTGTCTATGCCTGCAGAGCAGGGGGGGAGAGAAGCTGAGACGCGCGCGCGTTGTTTTTAACATTTTAGCAGTAACTAATTAGCGTTTTACACCAGTACAGACTGGAGGGGATGTGCGCAGTTGTTTAAAGCGCTCGGGTGTTAAGGGGCGGGGCGCCCTGACGTATTACGTCATGAAATTAGCATATCATGATATAAGATTTTTGCCCGGGCAAGCTTTTTATACCGGTATTACCGGTAACGATATGATATGGCCCAGCCCTATACCGTAGGAGTGACAGATAGCTTCAAGGTGGAGGTGGGATTGCATCAAGGATCGGCTCTGAGCTCCTTCTTGTTTGCTCTGGTAATGGACCGACTAACAGATGAGGTCAGGCAGGAACCCCCATGGACTGTGATGTTAGCAGATGACATTGAGAGACATTGAGACCAGCTATATTGTATGGTCTGGAGACAGTAGCATTGACAAAAAGACAGGAGAAAGAACTGGAAGTGGCAGAAATGAAGATGTTGAGGTTCTATTTAGGAGTGACAATGATGGATAAGATTAAGAATGAGATCATCAGAGGTACAGCACATGTTGAACAACTGGGAGATAAAGTTAGGGAGGCCAGACTGAGATGGTTTGGACATGTCAAGAGGAGGGACCATGGTTATATTGGTAGAAGGATGTTAGAAATGCAGCTGCCTGGAAAAAGACAAAGAGGAAGGCCAAAGAGGAGACATATGGATGCAGTTAGAGAGGACATGAAGGTAGTTGGAGTGAGGACAGGATGCAGAGGACAGAGTGAGATGGAGGAGGATGACTCGCTGTGGTAACCCCCGAAGAGGGAAAAGCCGAAAGAAGAAGAAGAAGAACACCTGTGAAAATCAATGTTAATAATTGGTACAGTACATGTAGTCCTCGGGTTACGACGGCCTCGACTTACGACGTTTCACGGTTACGAACGTCCTCCCATTGAAAAGCATTGTTTGAGTTACGCAGTTTATGCGCCTTTACACCAAAAAACACTGTACCGAAACTCGGAGGAGGACAGCGGAAATTTACAGGAGAGAGGGGGGAGAGTGACTTGACGCACACTCAGTGGAAAATTACTACAGGAGACCTCATTGTTTGGACAGACCGACCAGAGGCAGAGGAGGTTAGGAGGGCGGTTTGATGTCGTAAACAAAAGGTGCGGACCTTACTGTAGGATGGACGGGTGGATGGTGTCACCAGACGGCAGAAACAGCGGATCTGGACCGGAGGAGCAATGAGCTAACATGCTAACAGACCTTACTGTAGGATGGACGGGTGGATGGTGTCACCAGACGGCAGAAACAACGGAGCTGGACCGGAGAAGCAACGAGCTAACATGCTAACAGACCTTGCTGTAACCGCTGTGGACCGCGTGAAGTAATAGGAAGCTGCAGAGCTCGGAGGTGCAACGAGCTAACATGCTAAGAGACGGAGGGTTTCACCAGCTCCCAGACCAGCTCCCGGTAAGAAATTAACTCTTTTTTTCCTTTCATTATGGCTCCAAATGTACTGTATGTGTTTTTTGATAATTATGTAGGGTACTGTGTTAGGATAGGCTAAGTGCTTGTAACTGTAAAGTACCGTACATGTACGTGTATATGGGGCGGCCAGTGTGTATGTGTTTTCCGACTTGTTGAAATCCGTGTTACGAACGGGCGTAGGAATGGAACTGCGTCGTAACTCGGGCACTACCTGTAGTCTTTGTTTGCAATTACAGAGGTGAAACGTTTCCTGTAGTTTTTCACCAGGTTTGCACACACTGCAGCAGGGATTTTGGCCCATTCCTCCACACAGATCTCCTCTAGATCAGCCAGGTTTCTGGGCTGTCGCTGAGAAACATGGAGTTTGAACTCCCTCCAAAAATTTTCGATAGGGTTTAGGTCTGGAGACTGGCTAGGCCACTCTAGAACCTTGATCTGCTTCTTACGGAGCCACTCCTTGGTTATTCTGGCTGTGTGCTTTGGGTCATTGTCATGTTGGAAGACCCAGCCACGACCCATCTTCAATGATCTAACTCAGTGGTTCCCATCCTTTTTTCCTCAAAGACCCCCCCTTCTTACTTCCTAGCCAATCTGAGACCCTCCTAATCCCTCGTTACTCCCCTCTCCCAAAAGACTCATTAAGATTAATCTCATTATCGAAGTGATAAAATAATAAAGTAAATATTATAAGTAATATTATAAGCAATATTATAATAGTAATGAAAAGATGGCGGCGGGTGTTAACGACTCTGTGTGAGCTCTGCTGAACAGCTGAACATCCAAACATCCAGATGCTTGCTACTGTCTTAGCATTCGCCTCAAAAAAGCGAAAAACGCCTAAAAAAGACATACCGTATTCGCCGGAGGAAAATACGCTCCGGTGTTTAATCCGCTTTGTCCAATTATTAACAATAATCAAGAAAAAAACGTACACTATACGCCTCGGTGTTTAATACGCGTCATCACCACGCGACGCGTCAGCGCCTCATTTGCCCTAATCAAGATGGCGGCGACAGAAGCAAGCGAGTACGAAGATCTTCACAAGGAAACACGGTAAAACAATTATTTCTTTGCGAGAAAAAATATATTTCTTAGCTGACTTCATAGCAGACGGGCTCCTGAGCTTAACGAAATGTTCAAATCAGCTGGATTTAAAAAAAAAAAGTTCGCTGAATTTTAGGCAGGCGCCAGGCGGGTCAAACCGGACGCTTTCTTTCTTTAAATTTAGCTAAATAAACGCTTAAAAAATATATTTCTGAGCTGACTTAATAGTAGACGTACTCCTGAGTTTAACGAAATGTTCAAATCAGCTGGATTTAAAAAAAAAAGTTCGCTGACTTTTATGCAGGCGCCAGGCGGGTCAAACCGGACGCTTTGTTTCTTTAAATTTAGCTAAATAAACGCTTAAAAATATATTTCTTACCTCACTATAGCAGACGGGCTCCTGAGCTGAACCAAATGTGAAATCAGCTGGATTTAAAAATCCGCGGTGTGGTTTATGAGTGGTATCTTGCAAACAAAAACAGCTACATCCACAGCAGGGAGCGGGCAGCGACAGTCATCAGTCCGACCAAAGGAGGCTTTTTTCGGACACAGCAAGTAGAAACTTCTGGAAGTGGCCCCTCTTCCTCTTCACTCTCTGAGTCCTCTGCTGGCTGCTGCCTACAGCGCCCGTATAGCGGCCGAAACTGGTACTGCACCATTTTCGCCAAAAATGAAAAACGAAGAATCAGAGCGAAAAATGAGTCTAAAAATATGGGAAAAAATCCATAAATAATACTCTTCGGTGTTTAATACGCTGGACATTCAAATGAGCAAAAATACTGCGTATTATAGACCGGTTTTTACGGTACCCAAATTAAATTAGAAGCTGTTCTTTAACCGTATGGAGTACAAGAAAATGGTTGGTGTCTTTGTAAAGATAACACTTTGAATTTTTTGTTTCAGCAGTCAAATTTGTTGTATCTGTTATTATTTTGTATTTATTGAAGTGAGAGCACAAAGAAATAAAGCGTTTTTCTTGCCTCGCCTGAAAATGTTTATATGTGTCAAGCACCTGCACACTGATACAAGAAGATGTTGATTTGAATTTCATATGAGCCTAAACAGTGAAGTATTTACTAATACAGTTTCAAATTTGAAGTCAATAGCATAAAAATTGAGGATTTTGTGCCTGTTTTTGTATGTGCATGTTCAGGCGGACAGCAATAAATCCAAACATACCCAAACTGTACCATCATGGGTAACACCTGTATTATGCCAACTTCAAATGTCTGAATACTTCTGAATACTTCAACATACTTCAGAATGACTGTCTATTGAAAGCTTACATCTGTTCCATTCATATATTTACTCTCAAGCTGATAGAAATACAGTAACATGACAGCAGGCCGCTCGTAGGTCGGGGACCACCTGTATACTGTAAATCACAAGAGAACATTTCCTCCACAGGTCAGCTGCCTGCAGTCCCAACACCCCCAGATAACACTCAGATAACACACAAAGCTTCACAATGGCTCAACAATGGCTCAACAATAGCACCACAGGGGCTCTGTGCTTCAAAGTCTACACACACCCCCCACACCCCACCCACACACACACGAACACACAGAAGGAGAAACGGCACCTTCGTCAGAAAAGAAACACTTTTTCCTTGTAAATCAAGTTCTAAAGCTTGTGTTTCATGTTTCCATGGCATTTATCCATGGCTAAAGAGTGATAAAAGTCAGAAGAGGCATGCATAAAGTCAACAAAGAGGCGCTCACCCTTTGAAGCACGGCGCAGCAGCTGACTGATTCTGTGACGCAGTGAGTTTTACACCCCCTCGTGTAACTCAAACCATGGCATGTGACATGTCTATACAACGGGAATTTGATTGGCTACAAGTCTGTGACGTCAGAATCGGCGTCTCATTTGATTGGACAAGATCCCACGTGGGGGAAGAGGGGGAGGACCGCCATTGACCAACTTTGTTGGGGACGTGGGCTGTGGTGTGGCCGCAGCGCTCCTCCAGCAAGTGGTCGCTGGATTTACTTTCTGGAGCTGATGTGTCATGGTGGGTCCTGTTGACTGTTTGGACAGCTGGATCAGGTCCAACGGCGACGGTTCTGGACTCTGTAGCTGCTAGGCCGCAACTACAACATAAAGTGGGTGGCCGTGGCGTAGTGGTAATGGCAGTCGTCCCCCGATCGGAAGGTTGGCGGTTCGAATCCCGGTTCCCCACACCATGTGTCGTTGTGTCCTTGGGCAAGACACTTAACCCCGAGTTGCTCCCGGTAGGACTGGAAAGCACCTTGCATGGCAGTCTGCCGCTACCGGTGTATGAATGTGTGTATGAATGGATGGATGGTTGGTATTGTAAAGCGCTTTGGGGCCCCTCATAGGGGGTTGGAAAGCGCTATATAAATAAGCTCCATTTACCATTTACCATTTAAAGGTTGGTGAACACTATCTGGTTTCTGCTTTGACAAAAAAAAGCTGAAATTACACCAAAATTTCACAGACTTTTAATGAGCAATGTCAAAGAGTAGAAGAAGACAGAGGAAAGACGAATCTGTGTCAGAGAATGGCAAAAACCATTGCAGATATGTTCTTGTTTTTGATTTTGTACCTCTACCTTGTGGTGTTTTGCTAGTTTTGATGTTTTGCATTTCACTTTGTATTTCACTTTGTATTTCTCTCTTACATTTTTCTGTTGTTTGTTGTTTAAGGAAATTCTATCATTGCTGTTCATCATTCTTTAGTTTGTAGCAGGTCGCTTTTGTAAATGAGCCCTCGAGGCTCAATGAGATTTACCTGACTAAATAAAGGTTGAATGAATGAATGAATGAAATAATCCTGTAGAAATTGAGGATATTAAGAAATCCTTAGACTTCATAAGCGCAGAGCTAACAAGGTTAGCATCTAAACAGGAACTTCTGGACAGCTTGGTTGCAGAAGTGAAACTATTAAAAAATTTTGTGAGCAATAAAGACAATAAAATTGCTGAGCTAGAAAGAAGAGTCGACAATTTAGAGCAAGAATCAAGACTAAATAATGTGGTGATCACTGGACTTGAGGTCAAACGTTTACAGTATTCAAAGGTGGTTGAAGGTGACAACAAAACTGATGAAGTACAACGTGAGCAACAACGGACTCTGGAGAATCAAGTGGTGTCCTTTTTACAAGAAAAGGACATTGCTGTGGACTATAAAGACATTTCATTCTGCCATGCCTTGCCCAACAAAGTGGACAAAAACAAACCAACAATAATTATGAAGCTCGTTAGTAGAAAAATCAGAAATAATATATTAATGCAGGCAAAAAAACTGATACGAACAAAGGTATATATAAATGAACATCTAACCAAAAAAAATGGAAATCTTGCACGTGAGGCAAGGTTGTTGAAAAAACAGAACAAAATAACATCCTCATGGACAAGGAATGGTAATATTTGGGTTAAACTGAATGAGGGGTCTCAGCCAAACATAAGAGAACTGAAGGATCTGGAAAGATTTAAATGATCCTTAAAGAAGGTAAATTACATAATTCAAATCTACATAATTCTAATCTACAAATACATCAAAAGTACATTCGGACAAGTATGCATATATCAATATGACAATATACGAAGATACAGAATCTAAGATATATAATATTGAAGAAGTGATTAATAAAGATTTCTTTCCAGTTATAAAAGACTAAATATTACAATGAAGATCAATTTAACAATATTAATGTAATGAATGGAACTCTCTCTATTATTCATTTTAACTGCAGAAGTATAAATGCTAATATTTCTAACATTACGGATTACTTGGATCAACTAAATATAACTTTTGACATAATTGCACTATCTGAAACTTGGGTCCATCCATCCATCCATTTTCTTCCGCTTATCCGGGGTCGGGTCGCGGGGGTAGCAGCCTAAGTAGGGAGGCCCAGACTTCCCTCTCCCCAGCCACTTGGAGCAGCTCCTCTGGGGGAATCCCAAGGCGTTCCCAGGCCAGCCGAGAAACATAGTCCCTCCAGCGTGTCCTGGGTCTTCCTCTGGGTCTCCTCCCGGTGGGACATGCCCGGAACACCTCACCAGGGAGGCGTCCAGGAGGCATCCTAACCAGATGCCCGAGCCACCTCAACTGGCTCCTCTCGATGTGGAGAAGCAGCGGCTCTACTCCGAGTCCCTCCCGGATGACTGAGCTTCTCACCCTATCTCTAAGGGAGAGTCCAGACACCCTGCGGAGAAAACTCATTTCAGCCGCTTGTATCCGAGATCTTGTTCTTTCGGTCATAACCCAAAGCTCATGACCATAGATGAGGGTGGGAACGTAGATCGATCGGTAAATTGAGAGCTTTGCCTTTTGACTCAGCTCTCTCTTCACCACGACAGACCGGTACAGCGCCCGCTTCACTGCGGACGCTGCACCTATCCGCCTATCGATCTCACGCTCCAGTTTTCCCTCATTCGTGAACAAGACCCCGAGATACTTAAACTCCTCCACTTGGGGCAGGACCTCCTCCCCGACCCGGAGAAGGCATGCTACCCTTTTCCGGCTCAAGACCATGGCCTCGGATTTGGAGGAACTGATCCTCATCCCGGCCGCATCACATTCAGCTGCAAACCGCTCCAGCGAAAGCTGTAGATCACGACCTGATGAAGCCAATAGGACCACATCATCTGCAAAAAACAGAGAAGCTATTCTAAGGCCACCAAAACGGATCCTCTCAACACCTTGGGTAAATGAAACTTGGGTAAATGATGTAAATAATAGTATCAACTTCGATGGATATGAATTACATTACGTGAACAGAATAAGTGGAAGGGGTGTTGGTGTTGCTCTACTTGTCAAGAATGAAATAAAATGTAAATTGGTTAGTGAAATGTCAACAATTGTTGATACTACTATGGAAATGGTAACAATATAAATAATAAGTAAAACTGGTAAAAACATCATAGTAAGTTGTGCATACAGATCACCTGGCTCGAAGATAGAAACATTTACTGACAATGTTATTGAGTTATTGGAAAAAAACGTTAATAAGAATGTTTTTTATGTGGGGACTTTAACATTGATTTAGGAAATATTACGGAAGCAAATACTGTAACTGCCATACATTCTTTAATTCTATGCATAGTTTAAAACTGTATCCGTTAATTTCAGAGCCTACAAAAATCACAAATCTTAGTGCCACAATAATAGACAATATCTTCACAAATATAAATCATGGGGATCTGACAGCTGGTATTCTTGTTACTGATCTAAGCGATAATTTGCCAATTTTCACAATTTATGATAATGAACAAACCTTTATCAAAGCAGTAAAAAAAAGAAAAGAGTAATTAACACATCCAAAAAAGCTATGGATAGACTAATCTTCGACTTGGATAAGCAAACATGGGAAAAAGTGTTTGTTGGTGATGTGAACACATCATATGATGAGTTTATGAACATTTTGGAAACTCTGTACGTCAAGAACTGTATGCAAACAAACTACAGTATACCAGGAATAAGAACTTTGACCAACCTTGGATTACGAATGGATTGAGAAATGCCTGCAAAAAAAGAACTACTTTTACTCATGTTTTTTGAGATCTAGAACACAATAATCTGAAGTAAAGTATAAGAGGTATAAAAATAAGTTAGTAAACATTATAAGAAAACGCAAAAAAGAGTATTACAGTGAATTATTGAATAAAAGTTATGGTGATACTAAAGCAAATTGGAGAGTAATTAACAATGTTCTGAAGAATCATAAATCAAAGACTAGCATTTCACAACATTTTGTAAATAATAACGAGGACGTCTATGATGAACATGAAATTGTAATGGTTTTAATCAATATTTTGTTAATGTGGGACCAAGTCTTGCAACCAAAATTCCACAAGTGAATACTACAGTGAATCACTCAATCATTGGCAGTACCAACAGTATTTTTCTTAAGGAAACAAATAAAGAAGAAATAATGAATATTGTTAAAAAAAAATTCTGACAAGCGATCTAAAGACTGTGTTGACATGGATATGAAATTTGTAAAATATATAATTAGTCATGTCATTGAGCCATTTACGTATATTTGTAATTTATCTTTTTCTACTGGAAAGTTTCCAGAAAATATGAAAGTGGCTAAGGTGGTACCTCTTTTTAAAGATGGTGATAAAAGCCTATTTAACAACTACAGACCAATATCCTTGCTACCACAGTTTTCAAAAATTTTAGAGAAATTATTTATAATTAGATTGGACCATTTCATTGACAAACATAATATTTTAAGTAACAGTCAGTATGGATTCAGAGCTAAAACTTCTACGTCAAATGCTATAATGGAATTAATAGAACAAATAACCACAGCGGTTGATCAAAAAAAATATTGTCTCGGGGTTTTTGTTGATTTGAAAAAGGCCTTTGATACTGTGGTTCATACCATTCTCATAGACAAATTGAGTAATTATGGTGTGAGAGGACCAGCATTGCAGTGGGTTACTAGCTATCTCAGTAACAGGACACAACTTGTACAAATCAATGATGTAAGATCCAACCTCTGTAATAACCTTGCTCTCGACGGAGGCAGTCGCAACCCTTCCCTCTCCTGTCCTTCCCCCCCCTGCTGCTGGCAGCTCCTCAGCTAAGCACCTCGAACGCAAATTAAGATGGATTGGAGGTTTGGGCATTCGATTCTACAAACAAGATCTCTACAGAAGGAACGGCACAAGGGGAGCCTTCCCACCCTCACAGAGTGACGGAGGATACGCCATGGATTCCGCCATGGATTCCGTGGATTCCTGGGAGTGCTCTGTGGAGGTGAAGAATCTTGGATTATATTGGATTATGATGGCAGCGCTTTGCTTTTTTGGCGTTTGTGGAGCACTGGTCTATCGCAAAAGGGGGAGACTTCAGCAGGACTTAACTGCCTGGAGCACCCGACGTCTGGTCTGCGCCGTGACCTCGAGAAATCAGCTGTTTGTGAGCTTATCCAGAGGGTGAAACAGATCACCCACGGATTTGGACTCTGGACGTTGTGGTCAACATCAGAAATCAGCGCGGGCTTATCCAGAGGGTGAACAGATCACCCTCGGATTGGGACTCTGGTCAGCTGTGGTCAACATCTGAGGTCAGAGCTTGGATCAGTGGAAAAAGTCCCGAATTGGATTGAAACAGAATCGCCCCTACAGACTGAAGGCCACAGAAATTACAATGTGTGCCTGATGTGAAAATATTTGTTAATTCATATCTGACTCCCTTGGAAACAGCCTTGGGAAAGGCTGGATATCTAATCTCTCCTGAGATGTGCTTACTGTGGAAAAAATAGCTGCTGTTTGTCTTGTCTGCTACCCCCCCGGAGAACTTTTCTATGAGCGTTATCGGAGGCATCCGGAATGTATCATGGACAGATCCTCCCTGCCTCAGTCTCAACATGCAACATGTAACTGTCCTTATGTGCTTATGGTATGGTTTTTACTGTGTCATGCGGTGTCTTGCAGACAAAATGTGATACATTTTTTTAATACTAATGCTGTAACCCCCATGTTTACTTACCTTTTTTCACACCTTTGACCTTCATCCCGAGACGGATGAGAGAGGCCGCGCTGAAGAACATGTCATGTGTTTGAATAAGCAGCAGCTTTACATTCTCTACCCCTCTTCTGGATGACTGTGTATACATGATCACGTTGTATTGGTAACTGGTGCAATGTTAATAAACGCTCTTGTATCTTGTACCTTGTATCTTGTATTACATGTGGAGTCCCTCAGGGCTCTATCATTGGACCTAAATTATTTATTCTGTATGTTAATGACTTAGTCAAGGTGTCAGTACTTCTCAATTGTATCCTTTTTGCTGATGATACAACTTTTTTTTGTTTTGGTCATGATATTACACAGATCTTTGAGTTTATGAAGATAGAATTAGCAAAAATGCAAAATTGGTTTAATCTAAATAAATTGTCATTTAATTTAGATAAAACTAAATATATGATATTTGGTAAAAAAAAAAAAACTGTTGATATTCCATTTCTGATTGATGGTGTTGAGATCTGTCGTGTTAGTGAAGTGAAATTTCTGGGTGTCATCATTGACGACAAACTGACTTGGAAACATCATATAAATTCAGTAAAAACAAGGGTAGCGAGATCCATTGCTGTTCTATACAAAGTCAGGAACCTGTTAAATGATAAAGCTCTGTACTTATTGTACAACACAATTGTCGTTCCACACATGATTTATTGTATTGACATCTGGGGTAAAGCATGTAAAACTTTCACGGAACCTGTTTTTTTGTTACAGAAAAGAGCTATAAGAATAATTACCAAAAAAAGTTTTGTCACCCATCTAGCACACTGTTTCACCAATTGAAGTTGACTTGATTCAGTGACTTGGTGGATTACAATATTCTGTCAGTCATGTATAGAGCTCATAAAGAAGAATTACCATTTAAAGCTCCACTGACATCATCTTTTGACTTTTCAAAAAATGGCACAACATATATAAATATTAAGATTGACCCCTGACCGTTTTTGCTAAAATAATGTTAAATGAATGAAAATTCCTCCCAAAAACAGTTTAAAATTAGCGCCATTTTTTAACACGATAAATAGGGATTTCGCCGTCGCAGGATGATGACGTCATGACAAGGAATTTCTCTACTGCGCAGCTTGAAAACAATGGAGGAGCTACAAACTCGATCCGTCCAATTTAGCCATTTAAAAGTTAATATTTTAGCGGATTGTCTGCAGAGAAGCCAAAGTTATTTCCAGTAAACAGCAGGTTATAATTTTTTTCAGCTCCTGCTGGTTTTTGGAGACTTTTCACTTCATGAGGTGAGCTGCTGTGTGGAGTTACATGCATGTGGACGAGGCAGAAGTAATTCTACAACATGTACATCGTCTCCAGCCTCCACAGCACTGAAATGGTAATATATTAGTTAATGTTCCTAATAATTATTCAACATTAATTAATAGTTTAAAAAATTAGTCCCTTTTAAAATATCTGTTAAATATATTATTCTTTTATTTTATTTTGTTTGTGTTTTCAGGTTTCCAGGTCTCCAGTCCATCACCTGAGGCTCTTCATGTTGAACCACTAGTACAACCCAGACTTTCACATCACAGCAGGTAAGATTGCATCAACGAAAAGAATACTACTCAACAATATTCTTTGATGTAAATCTGTTGATTTTCTGTGGTTCTGATGAGGGAAGTGACAAAGTGGATGCAGCATTCAGCCCATAATGGACCCAGATGTCCCCTGCGTCCAGACCTACAACACCTGGACATCCATGAGCGTGGAGGAGCGAGGAGGTGGTGGAGTCTGAAGAAGTACAAGCAGCAGGATGAGGAGAAACTAGACCGATGTCCCCTGCGTCCAGACCTACAACACCTGGACATCATGAGCGTGGAGGAGCGAGGAGGTGGTGGAGTCTGAAGAAGTACAAGCAGCAGGATGAGGAGAAACTAGACCGATGTCCCCTGCGTCCAGACCTACAACACCTGGACAGGAGGGTGGACGAGGAGGTGTTGGAGTCATTTTTACAGAGCTGATGAAGTCAAACACCACTTGCATTTTTTAAACTCAATTTTTTTTGATAATCTGTTCATATTAATGTTTCCCCAGAGGTTTTCATTTATTTGATAATATGGGATGGTTTTATTTTAATAAAATGTTTTTTTCAACATTCACCAATTTTGTTTTTACTAAAGTATGAGCTGTGAGTTGTAGATGCACGAATGAAATTAAAACAGATACACAAATATTCTCACAAAGAATAACTCAACACTAACAGATAATATAGTGTACTACCGTAACTTTATTTACACATAACTACAGAAACACTTGGTTCATTGTTATCCTTTTTTTTTTTTCAAACAACATGTTCATTTGAACACTCAGAAAAAAATATTAAATTCATTGATTCATTTTCATCTCAATGCTCTGGCCAGTTGTAGTATTTCTGCATATTTTAATGTCTTGATGCACAAACGTAGCTTTCTGCAGCAGTCCTGATGTTCTACAGATCCTGAAGATGTCTCCATCTGTTGTTGAACAATATCAAGGTTTGTTCTCCTCCACCTCGGTCCACTCTTCAGGTGAAGACATTTCTGTGAATCCTCGCTCCGCCACGCTCATGGATGTCCAGGTGTTGTAGGTCTGGACGCAGGGGACATCTGGGTCCATTATGGGCTGAATGCTGCATCCACTTTGTCACTTCCCTCATCAGAACCACAGAAAATCAACAGATTTACATCAAAGAATATTGTTGAGTACTATTCTTTTCGTTGATGCAATCTTACCTGCTGTGATGTGAAAGTCTGGGTTGTACTAGTGGTTCAACAGGAAGAGCCTCAGGTGATGGACTGGAGACCTGGAAACCTGAAAACACAAACAAAATAAAATAAAAGAATAATATATTTAACAGATATTTTAAAAGGGACTAATTTTTTAAACTATTAATTAATGTTGAATAATTATTAGGAACATTAACTAATATATTACCATTTCAGTGCTGTGGAGGCTGGAGACGATGTACATGTTGTAGAATTACTTCTGCCTCGTCCACATGCAGCTCATGTAACTCCACACAGCAGCTCACCTCATGAAGTGAAAAGTCTCCAAAAACCAGCAGGAGCTGAAAAAAAATTATAACCTGCTGTTTACTGGAAATAACTTTGGCTTCTCTGCAGACAATCCGCTAAAATATTAACTTTTAAATGGCTAAATTGGACGGATCGAGTTTGTAGCTCCTCCATTGTTTTCAAGCTGCGCAGTAGAGAAATTCCTTGTCATGACGTCATCATCCTGCGACGGCGAAATCCCTATTTATCGTGTTAAAAAAACTGCGCTAATTTTAAACTGTTTTTGGGAGGAATTTTCATTCATTTAACATTATTTTAGCAAAAACGGTCAGGGGTCAATCTTAATATTTATATATGTTGTGCCATTTTTTGAAAAGTCAAAAGATGATGTCAGTGGAGCTTTAATATCCAAATACTTTTTCCATCCATCCATCCATTTTCGTCCGCTTATCCGGGGTCGGGTCGCGGGGGTAGCAGCCTAAGTAGGGAGGCCCAGACTTCCCTCTCCCCAGCCACTTGGAGCAGCTCCTCTGGGGGAATCCCAAGGCGTTCCCAGGCCAGCCGAGAAACATAGTCCCTCCAGCGTGTCCTGGGTCTTCCTCTGGGTCTCCTCCCGGTGGGACATGCCCGGAACACCTCACCAGGGAGGCGTCCAGGAGGCATCCTAACCAGATGCCCGAGCCACCTCAACTGGCTCCTCTCGATGTGGAGAAGCAGCGATCTCTACTCCAAATACTTTTTGTTAAACGTAAAAGCTGTTATAATCTAAAGGGAGTAGACGTTTTTGTTAAACCTAAATATAGAACCAGTTCGAGGGGTCGGTCAACCTCCATTCAGGGAATTGTTTTGTGGAATGTTTTGGATACTGAAATTAAAAACACCACTTCATTATTTACATTTAAGAAATTAATCAAAACCAAATTATTACAGAAATATATATGAATTAGTTTTTTGCGTGTCATTTTGTAATTTGATCATTATGATTTATTTTCTATTCTGTTACTTGTTTGATGATTTTTTTTGTCTGTTTGAACTAACTGTTTGAAAAAGGGGGCAGATATCATAAGATCTTTCTCTTCATTCTGCTCCCTTCATTTTATTTCTTGATATTGTATTATCACAATTGTGATTTTTTTTTTGTGTGTGTTGTATTTTAAAATGAATAAATTTAATAAATAAAAATAAATAAATAAATAAAGTCAATAAAAGAAAAAGTAAATAGTTACAAACTTTTATTTGTAAAAGGTATAAACAGGTAGTTGTGCAACAGAAATAACTACAAGAACATTGTTTTGAGAATTACTCAAATAACCTTTCTTTGACAACTAACAACAGAGTAATTTTAAAAACAGTCTTAAAAAATATATTTTTTAGTTTTGTCAAGATATCAAACTCTGGGCATGAAACCACAGCTCTAACAAAAACAAAGACTAATGTGTGTATGCATACATTACCTGCATGCATACATACATACAGTATATGTATGTACTCATACATGCACATATATACAGTAGATATACATACACCACTTTTGCACATTACATTTGCACCACTCCCCTCGGGACGGAGGTTGAGGAGCATCAAATGTAGAACCACTAGACTGAGGAACAGCTTCTACCCTGAGGCTGTCAGACTCATGAATAAATAAATAATAAGAATAAACACTGCAAAATGTCACATCATGTTGATACTGATCTGTTTCTTGTTGCTGTGTTCATCTGTGACCATCTGCTCATAATGACTCATGTTCGTGCTGCTGTTTATAATGATGTTTTTCTACTACATTAGGGCTTAGTGTATTACTAGTTGATGTTTTTCTACTACATTAGGGCTTAGTGTATTACTAGCTGATGTCTCTCTTAGTTAATCCTAGATGTTATTATTGTTTTTCTCTTGCATTTGTTGTTGGATGTAACTGGGACCCTGTGTACATAATCTCGTTTTCAACACATGTACTACATGCGGTGCAAATGACAATAAATTCTCTCTGACTCTGACTCTGATATACATACCCATGCACATAAATATGTATAACACAACAGAAAAAAAAGTTAAAAGGGCAGAAGACTTTTTACTTGACAGTTATATTGACTAATTGGATTTGTTTGTAAATGTAATCTTACCTGTGATAGATAGCTTTTTGAGACATCTCGGTTTGGCAAAATATTTAATTCTGATCTGAATAAAGAGGTAATGACTAACCCTAGGACCAAGACCAAAGTTTATTCCTGCCACCCTAAAACAACTTTAATGACACAAAAATAATTACAGGTGGCACAGCAGGCTGGAAAATATAATTAAAACAGCAAAGTTTGTGTACAAACAAGCTATATCTATGTCTATGTATCTAAAATGTATGAGTGTGTTTATACACTGTGCATATTATTAAAACATAAACCCAGCAATAACTTCAAATGAGCAGTACATTGTGTCTCTGTCAGTCTGTTGGTCACTCTGGACTTTATGTTTGTGACCAGGGTTTGATGTCAGTTGTTTGTCACAGACAACCTGAAGTCTTGATGGACATCAAGTCTGTTGCAGCTTTTGTTTTTACTGACACAAGAGGCTGAAGCTGCCTCAGACAGGAAGTAGTGCTGAATGGAAGAATAACCCTCATCAGTGTGTTTGGACAGTCTGGCTGCAAGGACTTGTCCTTTGGCAGTCCAAAACGTTTTGTATCCATTTTCTTGGAAATATTTTTGGATACAGAATCAACTTGGAGGTCACAAAGTTCATCTTCACAGCCAAGGAGACACGCGCGGCCGGAGATGAGCAAATAAATAAATAAATCTGCCCATCCATCCAGCCAGCCATCCATCCATCCATCCATCCTCACCCGCTTCATCCTTTTCGGGTCAGGGGTCGCTGGTGTCCATGTCCAGCAGTCACTGTGCGAGGGGCGGGGGACACCCTGCACAGGTCGCAAGTCCGTTTCTAACAGGTGGTTTAGCGGACGTGTGCAGCTGGTGACAGGTTGTCCATCTGAGCTTAACGCAACTTTTTTAAATAACCGGCTGGTTGGACCTGCTTCCTCCTCAAAATGTAGATTAACACAATTTTATATTG